>SHCU01000919.1:5356-27794 GCA_004307685.1 Ceratina australensis | reverse complement strand
TCAGACGTGCCTGCCACGATCGAAATGGGAAAGTCGTGAGGGCTATCGAGCAGACAAAGTATTTATCAACGAGTATTTACTGCGATCACTTAAGAGATATAACACAGGGTTTGGACCTACCCGTTAAAAGTAACGGAAAAAAGAACGCACGTACCTTTGTACGCAATGGGCGGCCGTGACGATCCATTCCTCGCTAATGATAGCGCCACCGCATACGTGACGATCGTTAAATCGGAGGGATACCTGCAAAATTTCAGTGGACGGGTAACAATCGAGCCTGAGTTATTTGCCGCACCGGAAACATCATTTTTCTGATACGATCTTTAAAAGTGCGAGCTCGTTACGGCCACCTAAAATTATATCTGCGTTCACGCTAGATTATTCCTTTTCGCGTGGGACCCGCTTAATTCACGGGAGAATTAAATCGGCGAGAGACGCTAAAACGCTCTTGATATATCTTTATTTCGATGACACACGATTCGCAGAAAATTACACGATTGTTTCTGGATAGTTAGCTTCGCGTTCCGCGAAAGAAATCCTGACCCTTGAATCACTATTAAATTTGCGTTTATCGAACTACTCGAAGAAATGTTAGTTTGAATGTACCGAAACCGTTTCGGAAGAACACGTTAACCCTCTACAGATCCATGTAACTTTCTGGTCACATTCTAATTTATCATTATTTTATCAGTTTTTATACACAGAAGTGCAAACCGTTGTTATCTGAAAGTTACATAATGAATATATTGCAATAAAATTGTTTGAACGGAACAATATTTTCTCATCTGCATATGTAAGTTTGCTGATTTTTCGTTTTCTTAATTCGTTGCGATTTAAAACAAAAATTCGGCCCACGGAGTGTTAAGGAGATACGCAATTGTTTGGTTAGGCAGTGGTACGTGCGTCGCGCGCACGCATCGAGAAATATTTAATTGTGACAAACAGTCTATTGGGAAAGTTTAGCTGCACAGAGCCATATACATATGTAGCTTTTTAATGGGTCGTTACGAAACATTTCCGGTCGACGGATCCCGACCAATTAATCTTCGCCGATCGCGGGGGAACGATTCGTTTCGAATACTTACCTGGTACGGATGCTCATCGATACTCGCTGGCTCGCCTCCAACAATACGGCCCTCGTCAACTGGAAGAGAACCAATTGTTGAATTCGCGTTTCCGCCCGCATGCTCGTTCAAAAACTACACTAATTAAACCGCCGCGCCAACCGTCGTCCCACGATATTTAATGAGTTTCCTTAAATTCAGAACGGCCGAACGGAACTCGAGTGCTTTCAGATTTATCGAATCAAAAATTGCCGATGCATAAAAATAATTGAACGCGTTAAGATATCGAATACGAATGGATAGATGATAAAATGTTTTCGGTTTCTCAATTTTATCGAGTCATTCGTTTCGTCGATACACCGATTCGCATCGAGTGTCTTTTAATAAGTACGCGTGATAAAATAATATGCGACGAGTGCTCAGGAATAGAGTATAAATTGCAACGTATGTATTCTGCGAGAGGATAGAAGAATCGTACGTACGGTCGATGAACGAATCCTGCGCTAGAGCGAACGAAGCGAGTTGGAACAAAAGCAGCGGCGACGTATACATGGCGGGAGTTTGCCGAAGGAACTACCTGTTCGGTTCCTGGCTCGGCTTTCTTTTATTTCGATATTCGGGTTAATTGTCATTCGTATCAATTTGACCCGACGCAAGAAAAATATCCACGAAGGAGCACGGGCTGTCGTAACCTAGATTCCCCATCGGTTACGTAAAAACGAAAGAGACAAAAATGGAACCTGAACGCGACGTGACCGCGCGAGCGCGATAACCATCATACCTTTGGAACGAACCAATTAACTCGGAGATTTGTTTCGCCGTTTCCGTTCAAACCATTCTGGCAACAAATTAGCCTCTTAAAACGAAATGTCGAAAACCGAGCGGTCTACGGTTTTCTGCGAGCACGTATTTACATTTTTACGAAATGCTATTAACAATTTTCTGTTTTATTTCATCTTTATGAACCCGTCGTTGTCCAAGGAACACGGTTATTTTGTTTCTCGTTCGAAGCGTCGACGCGCGTCGCGAACAACAACAGCAATTTGATTCTCGTTAAAAGAACTTGTACGGCTCGTACGAGCGGAAGTAAAATTCGAAACGCAAGCGCATCGAATAGTCATTAAGGTCCGTTGCGCGTGACTACGAGTCGCAGCAACGCCAAAGTGCTGTTCGCTAGATATAGATCGTTTACGCAGAATTTGATACCTGCCATTGGAATTCCTTTGATAAATTCAAAATTGCGTGAAACAGTTCGCATCACCGGTCACAACGGCGAACTGTTCGCGATCTCATCGAAAGATCTACATTTAACGATCACGATTAGATTCTCAGCGTACGCCGGGTCTCTCGAATCTAGTCTTCGTCGCTTCGCGTCGTTAGTGAATGTTGCAGATACTTCTGTGTGGAAACTGGATCGGAGAAATTATTCGTCCGAATCGGTTCTCTTTACCGGACGAAGACGCCGACCAACGTCAACGCGTACAATGCAACGGTTCAAGGCTCTCGTTTCTACCTTTACGAGCGTACCACCTGCGCAAAGCTGCAAAACCGTTTATGCAACTGCGACACTGCCAGACTGAAGCCCCGGAGCACGTCCGGCTCGCTCGTAAAATTAATAATTCCCGATGACGGACGGAGCTCTGTCTCCCGAGCCGGAACAGGTGAAAACGAGCAGAACGGACGACGAGTGCTTCCAAACTGTTATTTCGAAAGGGAATAATTTCTTTTTAAAAATATTCAAAGAATCGAAAGTAATTTAGACAATTTATCTTGGCAACAGGAATAATATACTTGCAAGTTTTCTGCGTGTAATTCCTCCCTGTAAAGACTCGCGGTACAACGCGGCGTTCATTCATCGGTTTTAACTTTCCACTGATCGTTCCAACCGAACGAGGCGAGAACGGGCAGCTTGTACGTTCCAACGTGACGCGGACTGTTTACAAAGGAGGGAGACTTTTCGATTAGCCGCTCTCTTTCACGACCTACGAGTTATTTTATCTTTTACCCGCGTCCAGTCGCAACGCGCTTACATGGAAGTCCCTCCTTTTCCGTTGTCGTTCGATCACATTGTTACGTCTAGGCCTTTATCACGACGTGTGTTCATTTCGAATCCTCGAAGCACGCACGTTTCACTGAACTTCTATGACTTTTGTTTTCGTGAAACGGTTTCGTTGCGTCGATACCTCCAGCTATTTGTTTGCAGCGTATCCAGAGCCGTGTCGTAGTCTGAATCAATGAAGTGTCGTCGCAAATATATATGTATATTATTTCGGAGCGAATGGAGCGCGTGTACCGCCTAGTTCATTTACGAGTTGAAAACTTTCGGCCAGAAAGGGGGGGCGGGGGGTATACGGGGTAGCGACGTTCGAATTTCGCTTAACGCGTTTTAAAATCCGGCCCGATGCGACCGCATATCGCGAGCTAACGCGCGTATTAAGCTTAATGGCGGAGAATGGACCGAACAATTTTCGGATGGTTACGATTTCAGCTGAAAAGTATTGGTCGAACGCGCAGGTTTGAACGTTTAAACTTTAAACAATCAAAACAATCGCGTCGTGCGATTAACTCGATTCGCTAGGTTCAATTTTTATTCGGAGGGAAATAAATCTTGCCTTAATCGTTTATAGTTTTTAATTTAAGGACAGAATTCTCGTTTCGATGGAACTGTAAAAATTTTTGCGGAGAACCGTGCTTGGAAACTGCCAGTCGCGGTAGATTTTCGAACGGGGCGGATTTAGTTTAAATTTGGACAAAATTTCGGTTGTTTGCGGACCAGCAGGAAAATCATACGAACGACTCGCAGACGAAGCTCTTTCGATATTGAATGTTCCCGCATCGATGTTCGAGTCCGCGGGTTAAGCCCATGGATCCGAATAATAGAATTTGGTAGAAACGCAGCGAACTTTTTTCATTTTCTTTTTCCCGTCTCCGTCCGTAGCTCAGGATCTCGCGCCATAAGAAGATATGAGAATACGAAGTTACAGATCTCTCTGTTATTTCAATAACTTTTAATACATATAAAGGCACAGAGTTTACAGTTTCGTCTTCTGATTTATCCAACTACGCACAGCGGACACTCGCGTGTACAAGCCGGGATGATTAGGTCTCGCGCATCCCGTGCCCCAAGACACGATTCCGATTTGGACGCCGTTCATCACCAACGGACCGCCGGAGTCACCCTGTGACACGTGAAAAATCGCAAATTCAATTCGATTCAAAGGTATAAATATAATTATTGTATTAATCAGATAAAATTAGAAGTAATACCTGACACGTATCCTTTCCACCGGTCAAATAACCAGCACATATCATATTATCCGTCACACTGTTACCAGCTTTTCTGCATTCCTTCAGATCAATGATAGGTATCGTCAACGACTGTAGCGTACTCGACATCAGGCCATTTTCCTACAAGCGAACTTGTTATTTCCAACACCTTGACCTCGATCCATGCTATTCTCGTCTTATGTTCGTTACACGTCATAAATCATGGATTTTATCATATGTATATTGATACTTGAGTCGTGCACAGAAAAATTTAAACCAAGATTTCGAGGGAGAGTGTTACTTCTTCGTCTTTGTTCTCATGAACCAGCGTTAACTTTTTGCGTCGATAGAACGATCGAACTCGAGATGCTAGAGTCCATAAGATGAAACGTTTACTCATTTGCGAGAAATCCACAGGATTTTAAATGATACAGGGTATCCTGGGAAACTATTGGGGTCGAGATCGGGATATCCCGTAGAAATCTACGGGAAAACCAATTCCAGACATTTGGACATGGTAGTATAATATTGATTGTAATCGTTTTAATCGGAGCTATTACATGGTAATTCGTAACACTTTAATTCTAGTTTCCGAAGCTATCAACGCGGGGGGAAACGCAGTAGTTGCATCGCGCAACGTGTACGTTTACCGGTACCGATGAACATTGTCAACTGGCTGGCAAACAAGCCTTAATGTTTACGCTGGTCGCCGCTGCGCTGGTTCGATGATCAGTCTCGACCGAACAGTTGACCGAAGCATCGAGTCGCAACCGTGTGAAACGTTCCGGTTTACCTGGGCGCGATGCAACAGCCCGGAGTAGCGTGCGTGCGAAAAATTTAAACGTTAATGCGATAAAAAACTTACTCTCAAACGGCCCCAGCCCGTTACCACGGCGTTCGCCCCTGGACGAATAGAACTTGTAGCCGTGGCCATTGCGACAGGTTTTACGTTCGCGCTGAACTGTATCGGTTTAGGAAACTGTGAACAAGCAATGTAAAATCTCTGAAAAACTGACCACGTTTTTATTCGAATGCTTATCCGGTAGAAAAGAATTGGTTCAGGATGTACGTTAGATTTTGTATGTGTAACGAGGTGAAGAAAAATGATGAATGAGCTGTAATTAAATCATACCTGTATCAGAGCAACATCGAAATCATAGGTTATTTCGTTGTACTGATTAGGCCAATACACGCGCTTGAATCCATCGATTAATGTACCATCTTTGTTGTTATAAGTGCTGCCAATGCGAATTTTTAACTGCTGAGGTCGAAGGCTAGAATTATTATAAAATGACCACAAAAGATCTTTCAAAATAAAATCTCAGTAATTTACGTTACTACAGATTTTTTTACGTATTCTTAACAAAAATCGAACAAAAAATTATATAGGAAACATCCAGAAGATCGTGCCAAGTATATTCATTTCTATTTAAATTGACTTTACGAACGATTAACTCTTTGACTTACAATGACGTCTGGGAGATGTTATTCATGTTATATAAAATTCGTACAAACTCCGTTTTATTTGTAAGTTAAGGGGTTAAAAATCCGTAGGCCATTAACGATAAATTACCGCGGTAATCGATAAATTATTAGGTCGTTTCGTGACTAAACTGGTACGAACCCGTAGATACAATGCGCCGCCGTTAACACCCAGTCCTTGCTTATTATGGATCCCCCGCAGTGGAAATTGTTATTGTGGATTATAGATACCTATTACGGCATAAACGTTTGCCCCTCGTTATTTCGGTATCGTCTGGATTATATCGCGGCACGGTCTTCGCGCATTTAGCGACGAACTCGCGTAAACCGTGATCAATTTACCTGATACGGATAGTTGGCGATGGACGCATTGTGTCCGCCTATAATCCTGGGTACGAAGCAGCTCGCGCAACGCGCCACCGTGAACAGCGACAGCAACGACAACAGCATCATCGTTCTCTCGATCGAAGATCCATCGGCTTACTGGCTGACCGCGAAATCAAAGTCGGCCAAGTTTACCGATCGACAGATAAGACGGTGATTCGATAAGCGAGATCGGTGAAATACAATCTCGTTTCTGAATCACTCGACAATTACCGGAAGATAAGTTGAACGAGTTACGAAAGTAGTATCTCAAATCGAATTTCTGTCGTGCATGTTTATTCGTAAATAGACTACGGATTTTTATGCGAAAGGAGACGTTTACGATATCATTTTAAAGAATGTCATTCAAGCATCGTGACATTTCATACAATTTTATACGTTACGCGCAACCTTGGTATTATTCAAGGTGGCCCTTATCTTCTGTTTGAACAAATGCAGACGGCAGATAAATCGTGAAATAGTTGACCATTTAACTTATGAATGAGGCGCGTTCAAAGAGATACTACTTTCCTTTGTGCATCACGCTTCTCTGATGTGGCGACATCGCTTAAAATTATACGAAATATTAGAAGTAAGCGAAAATGATACATGTGTACATATACGCGCAAGAAGTAACATTCGTGTCAGGTTATTGGCCCCAATTTACGATCGCGTTGCTATCTTATCGTTACGAGACGAGTTATTATCGTTTATAGCCGGAAATCCAAAATTCTGCAAATACGAAGAATCGGTTGGACGGTCTCTCTTTTCTTGCGTAGAATAATAATAATAAGAAATTATTATTTGATAAATATCAACCTGAGCATTCATTTAAATGAACCCATTTCCTAACATTACCTTTTATAATATCCAATTTTGACCAACAAATTTGCTTATTGTGACATGGTAATAGATTGCAAATAAACTCGTACATAAAAAAAAAGAATCTCCCTACCGATACACCCTTCATAGCGATAAGAATTAATACTTGTAGACCCGATGGAAAAAGGAAGTCAGTCTTGTACGAAGTCTCTGCGAGAGCAGTCTTTTCTCTTACGAGAGATTACAAGAAATACACACCTCATTCTTTGACGAATTCTGAGTTATTTTCAATCCATCATCGAAATATTTTGCACCGTATTAATTTTCGGCGCAATGCATCCGCCAAGGCGGTGCATCGGTAAGGGTTCTCAACTGTTTTAAAAACCACTGGAGTTCGGATATCGATAAGTGGCATCGGTCTCTCGCGTTAAAGACCGGAGAAGAAAAACTGAAACAATGCCGAGAAGCGTCGCTCTCGGAGCGAGACTGGAGGGTCTTAACGGCGTTAATCAAGGCCCCTCGTCCCCATCATTCGGGGGAGCGTGTTTCGCCTTGCCCCAACGGCGGAGGAGCGGCGGGATAGAAATTTAAATGGTAATTTTCGGCGGATTACACGCAACGGCGTGGAGTTAGCCACGGCTTCGCTTTCATCCCTCCCGTTCCCGCTAATGCCGCCTTATTTTCATCGCGTTCGGTCGGTCGTATCATAAATAATACACGTAGCTTCCTTTTGCGCGCGGCGCGGGTGTATCGCATTTATAATACACTTGAGATAGGTGTACGCGCACCGTATACATTTGCCGGATGCGGCCATCATATAATTTTAACGCCACGCTCGACTCCGCTCGGGCCTTTCACGTTTACGGGAGTCGTTTGGCATCGCGTTAATCCTCGTGCCCACGGCGCGCCGCGTCGCATCTCGAAAATAATCCGGAAGCGCCTCGATTGCGTTTTAAAACTAATAAAAATAGAGTCGCTGGGAAGTACGTCGACTCGGTCTCAACCGCACAACTTATCGTGGCTATTGATAAAAAATATTTCATTCGTCGAGGAAGTCTGGACTTTCCCGAACCGTGACATCATTGTTCGTGTCTGTAAAGTAACATCAATGAACGTCACGAAGAGCGATGACAGGCTGAGCTGGGAGAATTAATTTCATCGAATAATCGTGACCTACGATACGGTCGAACGTAAGAGTCTAATAGATTTTCGGGGATACGAGAAACCTAAATCTCGCGTAACCATAAAATTCGTTTATCGAATAATAAATTGCCTTTCCGTATTTTTCTCCGATGTTTTTCTTCTCCATTTTTTTACGGCCTCTATCACGCGTGACAAGATTTGCAAGCGTTCCGCGTGTACGTACACGCGCGTTTCCACGGCAGCGACGTGGAAAATAGAAAGGAGGGTAGAAGAAGAAAGATACGCTCTACCGGCCGCAAATGGGAACACCATTTGTCGCCGTTCCGATGCTTTTATTTCCCGGGTTTTATTTACCGGCGAGTAATCGAAATTGCGGTCGGTCGTAGTAAAAATTATATAGAGACCGCGTGTACTCGAGCTAACGCTAGTCTCCATTCACGGTTTTCAGAATGAAACGTCGACCGTGGACAAATCGACATGCGCTTCGGTCGAAAGTTATTTTTTATGTCACTTGTTCCGCGGTAATTCGCACAGTGGCAAACGATTGAAATAAAGGGCGAGTCGATAACTAATTTCTACCTTTAGTCTCTGTAACTTCAACGATGATTTTAGTTTCGTTGTACCAATAGAAAAGTATGCGAAGTGAATATGTTTTGAAGAAATAAGCTTAGGAGAATTTTCTGATTTCAACGAGAATATCAGGATCATATCAATAATAATGTATCAACTAGCGTATCATTTTACACAATAATTATTAGATATCGTATCACTGAATTCCACTAACGGCAAGTATCGCATTATCGTTACATCGAATTTGCATCATTTTATGCAATACATATGAACGCTATCATCGAACTAATTTTGATAGAAGATCTCAGAATCTATAGATAATAAAACAAGTTAAATTATATCAGTTGATAATTCCTTATCGCGTTACAAATAAAATCTCACGTTCTCAGTAAATATACAATATTTGATCGCATTTACTTTCATACGAACGCTCGGAACGGGTAATGGAAGTTAAATCAGATCATACGATAATTACGCGAATCTTTTCACCGCATTGCAGTATGTCTTCCGACGTAGGAACGTTGCTTCGCGAACATCCTTCTTACAGACAAATTTCCTCGCGCGCGAGTTAATTCATAGTAATCTCTTCTAAATTTCAAACTCTCGATACTTAGTTGTAGCCAAGACGCACCGCGCGAAAGGAGCTTAACACGCAAATACACATGCCCAACACGTGCCTTTGCGAGTTTCCTAAATTTCCATTCGCTATGATTCGGTTAATCCGCGAAATCTGTGTTTTTACACATGACTGATCAGGTGTCAGTATCGATTCAGCTGCCCGAATAGACTAGTTGGCTAAACGAAAAGGAACGTTAATCTCGGACGAAAAATGAACTATATTCGAGCTGTTCCAAACAAATTTTTAATAGAAAGTTTACTCAGATCACCATTTCTGTCACAAAACAATGGAGCAGTATACACCTTCGGACAATTATTCCGGGCTCACTACAGCTTATGTGTGAGATCCCTAGCGGGGCAATATTCAGAAGTAATAAGAAATCTATAGGTTTACGTTTCAAGCAGAAGCTTTGGCAGCATCATCATATAACGGAGCATTGAAACATAAACCAATAGATTTCTTACTACTTGCGAATAGTGCCCCAATATGGGACTCACGCATAAGCAGTAGTGGGTCCGGAATAATTGTCCGAAGCTGTACATATAATTTTGATCGGTTTTTAAAGATTACAGTTAAATGATAATTAAATAACGCGATACCACGAAATAACGAATGTATCGATGATACTTGTTGCCGCACTATTTTCAAAAGCAATCCGAAGATTCGATGCGTATACCGAATTGCGCAAGACGTCGTCTTTTTATCGCGGAGAACGTTTAATCGTCTCAGCCGCGACGACGCGATCGCTGATAATAAAAGGATAGAGGAGAGAAAAAGCTGGTCGGTCGCATCGCGAGCGATTATTGAAATTATGGCGGCGACGGCGGTGGCGGCGGCGGGAGGGACGGGCGACGGTTATCCAAATTTATGGCGGATTCGCGTCCGTACCGGATTACGAATGCATGTTTTGCAGCGAAGCGTGTATACGCGCGCGCTGAAATATTTCCATGCGACGCGATGGACGAACAGAGGAACGCGCTGGAAACGAGCGGACGAAACCGGCCAGCGATTTACGTTGCGATAATTTTTGGCTCATCGAGAACCGGCGATAAAGCGAACTGCGAGCACGCTCGCGCGCAATTATGTTCTCTGTTCGCTCCACGGCTCGACGATATCGCGACACGGCCCATAGAAACGCAATTAAACGTAGTGCTCTTTTGAAAATTAGAAAATGTTATTCCGTGTTCGCCGAATAAATGTGAGATCTTCGATAACGGTGATTCACGGTTATCCGATTCGTCGCATCGTTTAGCCCGACTTCATTCGATGCTCCCCGATTTTGATGATCTTAAACGATCTCATCGCTTTGGCGTACTCGCAAAGTACAGTGGACTTTGTTGTACCTGTACCTGTTAGTAATGTATCGTATAAATATTGTAAACGAGCATATTAATCCGACGGAAGAGGATTTCACGGTATAGCAGAGATAAGATGCTTGCACTTAATACGGCGAGCAAACAAATTTCTGCTCGTGGTCCGCATTTTTTCATTTCGCCGATCAGTTAGAATTACTAGTATTTATCGAGTGCCATTAGCACAGCTAATTACAGGAGGCAAATAAATCGGTTTTGAATCTGATTCCGTGATATTTCATCGGCTCGCGCGCGTTTTTCTCGGATGTAATATTTCCGAGTGGCTCGCAATTAAGGAGATAAAATTGCAATTTATTCGTCGCTGCGTATAATCGATGTTAAAAGCCGGTCTCGGCGACCGTCGGGACGAGAATTCGCGCGAATATTTTTATTCATAATTGAACGGACGCGAAGGCGAGGTTCAATGGCCGAGCGAAGATTATCGGCGATATTTCGAAAACGGTTGAATAAAACAAAGCGGTACGCGGCGTGTGGCGTTGAGGCGATCCCCCCCTCTATGCACACTCGATTAATCGCGATAAAGTATAGAGGAAAATAATCGGACGGTGCATTTTAATTTATTACCCGTTATAGATAGTTCGAGGGCTTCCCATAGATAACTGTGTCTATAAATCCGGTTCAAATATTTAAAACGCTTGAATATTTAGCGCCGATCGCGTTTATAAATATAATCTTATTTGAAATTCTTAACCGAAGATGAAATCGCTCGATATACAATGACTACGATGCTGTAGCGAGAAATTTCCATTCGATCTCGTTTTACACCGATTCGGTGATAAGCGTCACTGTTTCAGTCGTACGATATTCCATCATATTTTCTAATGGACCGTTAATGCGTTACACTTTAATCTTAATTTGCGAACGCGATGATGAAATTTAATACGTAAACCTGTGGCCGTCCGTCGTTACCAGATAGAATATTTATCTCGCGTTAACAATTCGTTTCGCGCGACGACGCCTTCGTGACGCGTAATTGGAATTATTTTTGACGATAACAACGTACGCTCGACGTCGGCTAATTAATTCGATGCCTCCTGACAAAAAACAGGGTTAACGCCAGCGAGAACGGTGAAATTGCAGCCGCGTTACGTATTTTCACGTGTAGCTGAATGACGACGGCTACGACGGACGGTGCATTAATTCGACGTTCGCGGGGGTCAATTAGCCGCGCGTCGGACGTTCGTACGAGCGAAACGATTATCCAACGAGATATTAATATGGCATAAAAAAAAATGAGTTTTCTATCCCCTCGATAAAATTACGAGCGGGAGAGAAAAATTCGTCCAAACATTTGTGACGCGTAAACGCATCTCGATAAACACGATCCATTAAAAGTCAGGTTGCGTTTTGTTACTACTTCGTCGCGTTCGTCGCCCAGCGTAAATTGCAATTTTTGCGGGGCTCGACCACATCGATTCATCTGTGTCATCACGAAGATCGAAATAAACAATATTTTGAGAATTTTCAATTAGTCGTAAAATTCTATTAGGACCTCGAATAAGTTCTCGCTATTCTTGTAGAAAATTTCTCTCGGCTTCAACTCCTACGGCACACAATTTCCTTGATTCTGGATCATTCCTAACACTTTTAAACCTTTTGAAACTGTTGACTCATCTACTTATAATGTTAGAAGTTCTGCTAGCGTCTGACATCGGTCTTGATCGAGTAATTCCTCTAATTCCCTGTCTTCAAATTTTCTTGGTGTGCCAGAACGTTCCTTATCCTCAAGATTAAAATCATTATTTTTGAAGCGTCGAAACCAGCCTCTACATGTCGTATTCGACAGAGCATTGTCACCGTAGGTCTCAACAAGAATTCTATGTGCTTCACCTGCAGATTTCTTTTGAATAAAGTATCGCAATAAAATTCCCCGCAAATACACTTTATTCGGCACAAAAATGGACATTTTCAGATCTAATAAAGAATTACTTTTGTTAGACTAAAATGAACTACCATAAACTGAAATTTAAGGTTAGATACAGTAATTCCCTGAATGTGCGGTACCATTCGAAATTCCATGGACGGAGTACCGCTACTACCATTTCTGAAAAAACAGCGAGAACTTATTCAAAGACCTAATATTTAACTAAAAGGGGAAAACCGACACACATGTCTGAGTGAAGTTACGACGAACGTGTTAAACGTTGAATGAAATACACGCGTAAGATGGTCTGGATCAATAATGAGTCACATAAACAAACAAATTGTAAACGATGCGCTCTTCAGTCGATGCATTCTGAGAAAAAAAGCTAATAGATTATTTTTATCTATGTATCAAATAAAAGTAACAAAAACGATACGCTCATAACACAAACGAAACGAGCGAGACAAACAAATGACTGGAAATTCCTAAATGAAGTTTCGACATTTTATGATCAGAGTTCTCACGAATTCAATTCTCGATAGTGACAATTTATGGCGCGTGGATCAGCCAGCGTTATCTTAATATCTTGAGCCATTTTCTAAACTTACACCGAAAACACGGTTATGGACGCTAACTTAGCCCTTAATGTCGCTGCCTTACGAGCTTTAACGGTCACCCGATAAATAAATTCAGCGGACGCTACCGCGTATCATTTATGCAGAAATTACGTGGTTTGCGGCTTTATAAGAAGCAATAGCTCTCGCTGACTTCGAACGTATTCACGATGTCTTCTCTACCGGTCATCTTCGCTTTCTCCGTGCTCTCCGCGGTTTCCGGGAACGGTACGTTTTAAACTTTACCGATACGTTTAACGACATAACAATTACACGAACAATGTTCTATGTTATACCGTTACACTCTAATTACATCGTAGTGCCTTCGCGTTTCGCGAGGCGTACACCGTGGAATTACACTTAACACGTTGCCACACATTTTTAATTTGACGATCGTGCTCAGAAACACATTTTTTTCAATTATTTATGACTGCCAGATGAAATCCAGTGTAAGTTGTATGTTTGGAAGTGAAAATTATCACATTTGGCGACAATTCTTCCAAAAAAACTGTCAACTGCTATAATCGTCATTTGCTCATCATATCATTTTTTTCTTCCCGGAAAAAATGACAATTATGACCGGCGTGACGACTATACGGCATTTGCTTTACTAATTCAAAATGATTCCTATGAATAAAAGAGAGTAAATAGGTGTAAACTTAACACATGAAAATCAGTTTGAAACAAAATTATCATTTGCAATTTATTTTGCTTATAAAATAGTAAAAATAAAATAAAAGTTAATTCAGGAAACAAATTACATACATACAAGAATAATAATAAATATAGAATAGAATAAAAATAAATCATAGGATTCGAAGCATTCTGGGCACAATGGTGGGTTATGCGGGCAAGTGTATGCATCAGTACACTTCGTACTAAAGCTGTTCTTTTTTTTATTGGTTAAAAATGTGCATGGCGACTGTAGCCGTCGTTTGTCTACATATCGCCAAAGATCAGACGACTGTAGCCGTCATTTGCGGCAACGTGTTAAATATTAGAACATTCATGTACTCGCTGAGAGATTTCTTTTGAAAACATTTGGTAACGGATTATCGACGACAAAACATAAATTTTAGAGTTGTCAAGAATTATCGGCGGGGAAGGGGCCAGCGTGGAGGAGTATCCATTCGCGGTTCGTATGATCCACCGATCGATTTTCACGGTTGATCTGGCATTTAGTAAATCGTTGCTTCTCGTCATAGGTCTCGCTGCAGAACAATGGCACCTTTTTTGGTCATCAAGTCGAGCATTTCTGCGGCGGCAGTATAGTAGGAGAGAAGTGGATAATTACGACGGCGCAGTGCGCCCTCAGGTAACATTAATACGTAGCGTGTGGCAAGCCTCATGTATACATATAACTGTAAAATATAAAGTGAAGTATCGATATACGGTACATCTTGAGTGATTCAATTGTGAATTCAAAAAATGACATTGATAATGGAAATTAGCTTATTCTAAACATTTCCATATAATAAATGTTGATATATTTTAATTATGATATATTTTACATTTTTATTATAACTATATTTTATATTTATATTTGATATTTTACATTTTACATTTATATTATAATGAATGCGTGCGTGATCATACATACAGAGTATAAACCTAGAGGTGGGTAATTTAATTTTTTGAAATTGTTGTTTCTTGGAATCTGACTTATAGAAAAATCTGAAAACCTGGGTAAATGTACTACTATATGAGAAAAATATCTGAGCATATTTGCAACCCGATCAGCGAACTTTTAATATTTTCTAAATTTTGAAGAGGTATCCCTGTAAATTTTCACGATTATTCTCAAATTGCTGTTTCTCGGGATCTGGTGTACAGAAAAATCTGAAAATCTGGGTAAATGTTCTACCATTTGCACACAGGGTGTATAATTTTCTTATAACTACGGGCCGGCCTCGTCATATGAATATGCATCGACAGCTGGTCGATGCAAGGTAGATTGCATCAATCAGGCGAAAAATCAGCTAATTTTTGAATTGCTAATAACTAATTAATGAAGGCCCAAACGTAATTTTTGTCACTGTTAATTTTCGTTTTATTTTGGGTCATAGAATATGATCCTAAAATATCGGCCACCTGTAGATTTAGACCCTGTGTAACGTGTTAGAAGGTGTATGTACCAGCAGACAATCTGAACGGTTTCCGTGCGACTCGTAAAGTATATTTTTTACAACCATGTTTCACAGCGCACAGGCGTTTCACGTGAGGGCCGGCACGTCACGTTATTACGAAGGCGGTGACGTTTATGGTGTACAAACCGTCGTGATACATCCCGCCTTTAACGCAATTAATTACGACTACGACGTTGGTCTCGTCCAGGTAATACGTTCTCGCTTGTCGCGTTAGGCCGCGCGTCCTGGCATCAAGTATGTATTTAATGACCCGTTACGACTGTCAAGGTATTCTGAAACGTACGTTGCACCCAACGGAACATATGAAAGGATGGCTCTAATAATTTTACGCTCGTTAGAATTGATATTTACAACGTTCTGACGTGATTTCGCTCGCGTGATTGTTTCACCGTCTCAGTAAATATTCATCGGTATCGATCATTTAGTACGTTAAAGTGAAGGTAGATGAAAACTCTCTGATCTATATGGTACGCGATAAATCTTATAATAATACGTAAGAGAGAGAGAGAGAGCTGTAAGACGGCAATAATTCGAAACTTTGCCGTATCACACTGTTCGTCAGAATTGAAATGTAATGATTTTTATAGCTCACAGACAACATCCAGTTTGACACGACGAAGCAGCCCATAAAATTACCAAAAGTCCATTCTACGATTGACGACGGTTCCAAGATCACGGTTCTCGGTTGGGGCGCATACGAGGTAAAAAACTAAGTAAATTTAAAAAGAATATGACAACGATACGTCTGTTCTTACAGTTTCTAGGTCCCGTTTCGGATCAATTACTACTCACCACGATGTGGAAAATCGATAACGCGAACTGTCAGCAAGCCAGCGGCGGCGTCTTGTTGACAAACAGAATGTTCTGCGCTATGTCGAGCACCGCCAGACCGTGCGTCGGGGACTCGGGCTCACCTGTTATTTATCGCGACAAGTTATATGGTAAATTATTATGCCGCGCTTCGTTTAACGCGTGCAGTTCATTTGTCATAAACGCAGCGCGGATTTCATGCATTTATAAAATTGAATCTACACTGTATTTTTCACAGAGTTTATCCAATATAATCAGTTCATCATCAAGTTTATCGAATATAAAAAAAGTTTACACTGTGGCGTTTGAACGGTACAACAAATTTTTATCCGATGCACACTTTTTTAACTGGCACCGTAAAAGTTCCATGTTGCACAAAAATTCACGGTCCGATGCGTTACACAAAAAATACTGTTTCACAAAAATTGTCCTATTGAACGTATTAACGTGGTGAAAACGTTATTCTCTCCTGTAGGAGTAGCTTCGTGGAGTCGTTCCTGCGCCTCGCAATATCCGACGACCTTTACGGCTATAGCGGAAGTGAAAGATTGGATCAGCGAAGTGACTGGAATAGCTTGATTCCTTGCGTACTTACAGCCGTAGCACGATTCAGGACACACCGCAAAACTAGTGTAATATATTATGCGTTAGAACGTCGCACCGTGTCCTTTATGATACTATTAGTCAAGATTTTTAGGAGACTGCGCGCTCGGCAGTTTTGAGCACGTTATAAAAATATATAATATCTATGCTGATAAATGTATAATACGAGTTACAAAGAATATAATAAATACGTATATACATGATATACTAAAATTATTCTTGTAATTTTATTTGATATAAAACAAAAACTCGTTCCACGTATAACTGTTAACGATTGAGCGCTCCTAGTTTGAGAAGGATCGCGATATCAGTGTTCAATCGAGCGATAAAAATGACAAGAATCCTACGTACATGCCTAGATACATAATAATATATAGATGCACTTAACTAGGACCGAATTAAAAGGGTTCGCGAAGCAACGAGGGATAGACGGCGGAAAGGGGAAAACCTGTAATTCCTGGTATCCTCGAGACGTCGACATATCGCGAACCGAACAAGCCGATACCGTCCGACTGGCCATCGCAATAATCCTATTAAACCGCAGACACGATCCAATAAGTTTTCTGTCACCGCGTCTTCTATTCTTCCGTTCGATCGTTATTTTTACTCCACTCTATGCTATATGCGCGTAGATGTATTCGAGAAATCAGTTAACGATCGTCACCTGACGTGAAAATCCGAGTGACGCGTTGATCGCCTAAAAAAGTGAAATTGGAAAAGTGATGCGAATAAACGGTCGGACGTTGAAACGAAAATTGCACGGGAAATAAAACGCGATAGATTACATTATTGTTGGCCCGATTCGATTGATTACTTTCCAATTACGAGATGGCTGTACTTGTCAATTTTTGCCTTTCCTTTTCCCGAATGCAATTTTTCTTTATTTAGTTTTGTCACTTTGGCGTTTGTTAACACGCTCAATGAAACGATATTTTTATAGCTCTTAATTCGCGTTAAGAAACGAATAACAGCGCGAAGGTGTCATTCTTGCGATTTGTCTATCAATCCTGTGCGATACTTTCCGCAGCTATATCGTTTAATCTGTAATTTATACACAGAGACCTGCGCGTTTGAGCCAAAGCTATGACCAACCATATTTTATAACTTAATTTACATGGTAATTATCCATTGAAAGCAGCGTCACATAAAACAGGGCGTTTAGCATCGTTTGATCCTCGACAACCGTTTTAATTCCCGAGTGACTGCGTCGCAGCTCACTCGGTAAACCGCGGGATTAATTCGAAAACCATAGCTTCGATTCAATACATTTTCTGACTCCCTAATACCTATTTATGATCGTCAGCTCGTTCCGTCGTTTCCGCGGAGCGAGCATCTCAGTTTGACAGAGATACAAAATTACAGTTTATATTAATTTCAATTGGCCGGTAATATCGCGAAAAGCAGTTACGTGCAATGAGCATCGAGAGATGCGATCTCTATATTACGAAATGATCTTCGATAACGATACGATTAAATAATGAAATAAAATGAAATTGATAAAAGGACCGCGAGCGAAACGATGCGAGCCTAAAAATGGTTTAAGAATATAATTTGGTTTCACGCGTAAAGTTGAATAGTTTAATCTAGAAATTCTCTGCGAATTATACGTTACCAGTTCTTTTTCACCTATCCACGAAAGTGCTTGTAAAACGACTCTCAACGTTCGCCTAAATCTCCGCAGGCCAGAATTTAAGCTATCAAATTAACATACTGAGAGTATTACGCGATACTTATTGCCCCGTTAAATTTTATTTTAAAGTGACGTTATACAGTTACGCGGTTACGCGGACAGTTATCTCCCCGAAGCATATTTTTTCCGACGCTATATCCAATCTTCGCTCGAGATATTTCGCACATTTTCTCCGTCTTATATCTTCTTACGTATCTTGCAAACGTACAAACATTTAAGTACGACTCTGGCACAAGCTTAACGTCGTTATACTCGAAGATATGGGATATCCATTTGATCGTCTCAACGGACAAACCCTTTGAGCGCTATGAACTCATATATGAGTTCTCGCACAACCATTCGATTTTGGCTGTGAACCCGTATATGCGTTGTTACACACTATTCTTATGTTATTCATGTTGCTTAATGAAATTTTTATCGTTTGTGTTGCTTAATGAAATAAATGGTTATTAAGGCTCTTGAGGTCGCTAGACAATTTATATCAGTTGCAATCAATATACTCTGCAATGAAAATTCTGTTCAACTATTACGTACGTACGTACGTTACGTATATTACGTTACGTACGTAGCCTATAGGAATTTTTGTAAAGAGTGACCAGTCGACGGCGCACGCACAGCCGATTCTAGACCTAGCCACGCTGAGAATAAAACGGCAACATTGCAAGGACTCCGGCGTCCGTATACCTTACTCTCCTCGCACTCACAGCTTCCCGACTTTATTTTACTTCTAGAAAGCTTAACCTCCTTGACATTATATCATAATTTCGTTAATTTTAGAATTATCTACAATCCTATATGGTTCTGTCCACTTTTAGATGTTTCTGCCAAGTGCACCGATTCTACTACAATCCGGGATATTTAAATTTTCTTCAAAATCCAGGAAATATTTCACATATAACGAGTCACAACACTTAACTCTTCCGAGGCTCCAGAAACTTTATAACGCATATATTAACACCGGAGATACTCATATTATTTCCGTTTACCACAGTTATCAACTTTATATATTTCTTATACATGATCGATATGAAATATTATAAATTAACATAATTATATGTTAAAAAAGACAGTAATTGTAATACGGAGTATAAATCTGTCATTTCAGAAAGTAAGACTCCCAAGTTCGCCATTGCTGCGTTGCCAAGTCTCTCAGCATGGCTAGGTCTAAAGCCGGCTGTGGCGCACGTTTAACGTCGGACAACGCAGCGCTCAAAGGGTTAACGCGCCGTTACCAACCACAGGTTAGAAAAAGTTGTCACCGATTCACCGCGGAAGAGGAGAGACGGAGGAGGAGGAGATGTCGCGATACCAAGGAGAAAATAGTTAGTTTTATCGCGAGGCGGGCGACAGAGGAAAAGGAGTTTCTCGACGGGCAATGAAGCCAAAATTTCTTCTCGCGGCGCGGTAGCTCGATTAACCCGGAAAGGAGGAACGGTTGATAATCACCCCCTGGGAGGTAGCAGGTTGCGCGGCAGCCCTCGGCGTTCTAAATGTATCAGAATGCGGTGTGTCGCAAGAAGCCACCGGGACGCTTATTGCGACGATTTGGCAAGATCCTCCTCGGCAATATTAGCGTTGCTTCGTGTTATCCTAGCAGCTGAAACACATTCGGCCAGCTCTTTTCAGTACGTTAGAAACTTAATAATATAAAACGAACACACGTAGAACGGCGAAACTCGGGCCATCCTGCAGCCGGTTGTCGGTCGCCGCTGAAGAAATAAAAGAGATCGCACTCGGTGTGCTCTCGAGATTGTATCTGGTATCCCTCCGAACTCCGTAATTATTGTTTGCCCGCGGTAAGCGAGCTACAGATTTTAAGCTGTATCGTGCCTCATCGTCCTCGGAACCGATGCGCGATATCTATCTGTTAATATTGGCTGGAAATCGGATCGCGTTTCCAGGAAATTTACAGGGTCGTTAGTAAGCGAACAGTGGACCGGAACATCGGAATAGATAGTTTCTATGCCATGTCGTGATATCATGATGCATTTAAAATAAATGCGATGCCAGATATTTCAATAGATTTACGGGTTTAAGAACGATTTTCATCGGTGCTTCTCTTTTCCTTGTACGCAGGCTTCGGTTACGTCTACGGTTCCATAATTTGATGAGGAAAGATATGAAAACGATAATTGAACTCGGAGATTTCAGTTAGTTGATCCGCTGTACCGCTACCTATTCGCTGGACGCGTGCCTTTAAAAAATTCAAAGAACATTTGTAACTCCATTTAGAAATCCTCTTCCAGCGCGGCCAGTGAATGAGCAATATAAATGTACGGACGGCAGCCAGCTGAATGGAACCGAGGATACGGTGTCTGTTTCTTCCGGCACAGCCCTTGTGACCGTTTTTCCTACTTTACCTCGTTTAGACGGTGCGCTAACGAAAATTTAAAACCGTTATCAGAGATAATGCCTCGCAAACTCATGAAAGTGGGGACCACTCGCTTAAGCGCGGTTCCACCGTGACAAATTCTTGATTTGTAACTCCGTCCACTTGGTCATTTGCTGCTGCTACGCTTGAATATTTACCGTTTGACAAATACGGTGCATCGCTTAAGATTACCTGCCGGCTTACCGCTCTTCTAATACTCTCGGTCCGTTCGTTTCGTCCTTTCTAAGAGGGAACCGCTTCCGTTCAGATATAAATTACGAAAAACTCACTTGAGCGTTGCAATTTTCATCGGAATCACGGGAACACTTTTGTCTTTTCACGTGCTACCGTGAAATTTCGGGAATGATAATTACCTTGGGATTATAGAGATAATTCCAGGTAACAAAAATTCAAACGTGACGCGACATTCCCGTTTCATAAACTTTTATATTCCTCGCATTAACAGTTCTGGAACATTTTTAGCGACAGAATTTCGGCGAGGCAAAAATATTTCCGCGTAATATCCTGGCGTCGGAAAGGGAGAAACGGACGAATGGCCGAAAAGCAACGTCAACATTAATACAACGGGTTGGACTCGATGCAATATGTATTTTTGATACATAAATCATAAGCACGGTATTAAAACTCGCGAGGGTGGACACGCTGGGAGGCAGATACGAGGGCACAACTACGCGAACGAATTTCGCCTGTACCATCGCGGCGGAATTTCCAAATCCATCGAGGAAAGATTGAATCCTAATGTAGTATGAAAAGCACCCACGGGGCCAACGCGACGCAACGGACAGGTCGGACGATATTTTCGATCCAATGACCTTGCGCGTTATGTTTCACCTATCGATTCTTGATATCCGCTTCGCCGTCAGCTTTATCCGGAAGTATCGGCAAATACGATACGCGGATACGGACGCGGATTGAAACTCGGCGAAACGATTCTCGTGATTTTCCAACAATTAGTCAAAATACTGCGCTGTAATTTCTACTCGTTCGGTATCGTGTACACGCTTCGATTCCACCGAAGTGAAACCGTCTTAATTTTTAAATGAACTGGTAATAGTGGTGGTAGGATATGACGAAACGGTTTAGGGATCCTGGGACAGGTCTCCTAGGATCGGGATGACTCGAGAAAAGGATTGCAGAATGAGCTGGTTGGAGAGTAAATGTCGAATTAATGTCGAAACCAAATGTAATTATATTCCCAAATACTAACATTCGGACTAGGTTTCACCTTCACTAGGACGACACAATTATCACGCGTGGTCTTCGGTACTACTAAGCGGTGTGCATGTATCGCAGATGTGCGAATACAATCATACGAGGTTATATATATGTATATAAAGAATCAGACCTGGGTAGATACAGGCTTTTATAAATACAATCAATTTTACGCTTAACTAACAATCGTGACTTACGTAACAGTCTGTTTAACCCTTTGACTACGGCAGACTTTGGCACGCACTGGCCGTATAGTACCGTACGAATTTACTCGCGACGTCTACTGGATACGGTGAAATTTTTCCAAATTTGATTTCGACGCCAATTGGCGTCAACAGTAGTCAAAGGGTTAACCTCCTGCGCACGCTGTCGTCACACGCACTCCCATTCAATATCAATTTGA
>SHCU01000918.1:20432-36547 GCA_004307685.1 Ceratina australensis | reverse complement strand
TTAAGTACCGAATTTGAAATTAAGTACAGTACTTATTTCAAGTTTGTACTTATATTACCGAGCTCGTTTACTTAATATACGTACGGAAATAATACTTAATACTTAATAGTACTTAATAATATACGTTATATACATACATAAATTACATACGTAATCGGTTTTACATAGTTTCTGCATTGATTCTTGCTACATCACAAATAAAATCAAATAGAAACGATGAAAATTCCTGCGATACATTAGCGCGTAGAATGCCTGTAACACGGATGTTTGCTTTCAGAGTCGACGATCGGCGATCATCGGCGTCCGGATCGCGTGTCCCTTCCGCCGGCGTCTAAGGCTAAGCGGGAGCAGGCACTGCGCAGCATCCTCGCCGCTCGGAGACGACAGATCTTAAGTCAACGTCCCGTCGAATCTCGAGCTCGCGCGCCAAGACCAATCGAGGCGTCGGACATCCTCGAGGCTCAAGAGACCAGGCACGGGATGTACGTAACCTCGGCAGCCAACAGCAAAGACGACGAAGAGGATAAATCTGAAGCAGCGTCCAGCAAAGAGGCTCAGGTGAAGAAAGGAGAGGCCGTGGAGAAACTGAACGACGAGAGCAAGTCAACGTCGAATAGCTCTAAGATCAATACCACTCAAAAACCTACGGACTCGGAAAATCGCAAGAAGAAAATCGTCCCTATGCCAGAGTCCTTGTACAATTACTTCAGACCAGTGGAGAGCAACATACCCGTCGAAGACATGTCGCAGTTCTTATACTTCGGCCAGAAGATCCAACCTGACACTCAAAACACCACGGGAAACAATTCGGCGCAGACGACAGCTAGCTCGCGTCGAAGGTATTCGATGAAGAGGTTCACCGGCACGACGCCAGGCTTACAATCCGAAGAGATAATCAACGACGAGATGAACATCGCTGTGGAACGACAGGCAATAGAAAAGAACAAAGTGTCAAAGATGAAGAACGCCTTCAGGAGTCCTGAGAACGGTGTGCATTACAGAAAAAAGCCTGTAGAAACGTCGAACGTCGTTGCTAAGGATATAGGAAATCGTACAGAGGTCCAGGACAACTCGACCCAGATACCAGAGCCAATCGACGACAGCGAGACGACCTCAAAGATCGAATCGATGAAGGACACAATGTCCAACTCTGACCCAACCACCAGTCCAGGATCAGAGATGTACGACGAGCAAACCGAGAAGAAGACGCGTCGAGTGGACGTGTACGACGCTCGAAGCAGTTCCAACAACATCGAGACGTCGACGTCTAGGGAGAAACTGAACCGAGGTAGCACCGAGGCTTTCCGGATAATTTGGACATCGCCTGAGACGTCGACCTTGCGTATAATCGTGACCGATGGCGTCGGGCCGTTGAAGCCTACCGAGCCAGCTGACCCAGAACAATATTCAGATAAGGGTAACGAGGACCCGCATCGACAACAACAACAACAACAGCAGCAGCAGCAGCAGCAGCAGCAGCACGTGTATGCTTACACGATAACGAACGTGACGCGGCTGTTGCGCAACTACACCGGACCTGGGTTAAGCCGAGTGGGACAAGGAGGATCAACCGGCGCGAGGGAGATAACGAACGGCGGCGCACCGTCGTCCGAGATTCCTGCTGCCGGTAGTGCCGGAGCGACGGCTGGATCCAGCAGTGCCGGCACGACCGTCGGACGGGACGCAGACGCTCCAGGTGCGCGCTCCCAGGTGGGAGAACGGACGAGAAAAGTGGTCGGTGGTGCTGGCCAGTCGCAGCAACGTGGCGAGCCCGGTAGGAGCCCAGCTGTGGTAAACAAGGTGATAGGAGGGAGCAGGGCTCAGGAAGTCAGTCACAGGGGCACGGTGCGTTGGAACCATACGAGGAGTTCGGACCTCGAGGGATTCGTTGGTGACAGGCGGGTCCTGAGGAAGTCGGCGAGCGCGGTTCTGAACCAGAGAGCTGAAGAAGACGGGACGTCGGTGAAGAGGAGGAGACTGACAAATGTAGCTAGGAGGATGAAGGGCAAAGACGACGGTGCTGTGGCCGATAAGAATTTTACTGACAGCCCAATGAAGTCCAGTGTCGATATGAACGTTTTGGAGAATTCGACGTCGACGATTGAAGAGACCTCGACGGTGATTAATGTTACAGATGAGGATGTCACCGGTGTCACGAACGACGTTACGAGTGAGAGTGTGTTTAACGATACCAAAGAAGAGAGTGCGAGCAGTGATGGTGCGGACGGTGGGTACGGCGAGCCGACCGTGGCAGTGACCGTCACCGAAACGAACGCGTTCAGGGAAGTGACCACTGCGGGCAAAGAAACGGCCACGGTGCCGGCGCCAGTTTTCCCGGTGACGCCCAGGATCATGGAGAATCAGACTTTCACCGGAAACGAAACCCAGCAGATGGCGAAGAACGAAACCGAGAAGCGCACGGACACGACTGGGATGATGGACCCATCTGAGATCCAGAAGAAGTACAGGTCGAAGGATGCGAGTTTGAGCACGACGATTGCTGGGCCCGACGACGATTCTAGAACAACGGAAACCACTACAGTGCAGATAGAGACGTCGACGGTTCAGGAGAAGACTAACACTGATGTGACAGGATCAGAGGAGTCTGCTAATTCGACGAAGAGGTCGCCGGAGGTCAGGGGCCGGAACCTGTCGGACAAATCGGTGGACGACGTTCTGCCGATAATGCACTTGTACAACACGTCGAACATTTTCAACGGCACCGGCCCGGTGAACTCGATCTCCCGTGGCACGGAACAGCGAGCAGTGGTTCCGGAAACGGGCGAGAGAGTTTATAACACGGTTAACGACACGGTGCCGAAGAATCACGCAGCCGACGCGTCGAGCACCAGCCGTGCGCCCGAGACGAGGAGGCAGGAGGATAATAATCGGAACGAGAGCAGCACGGTTCCGCCGACGGGACCTGGCAGAGGCGCAGGAGGATCGCCGGGCAATCGGACCAGGCACAGGCCCACGTATCATCACGCGATCCTCCCGGAGTATAATTCGTCGGTGTACCCGGACGAGTTGAACAGGACGTTCTTCGAGGCTGGATTGATCTCGGTCAGCCCGCGGGAGTCGGTGAATATCAGTGAAGTGATATCGAAGCGGCACGATGGGGACGCGATCGCGTCGCAGGAGACCGTGGCTGTTGTCAGTTATATACTCGCGACGCTGCTCGTCTTCCCGATCGCCGTCGGCGTCGGGCTAATTCTTAGAAGACTGATACTTAGGAATCGTAAGGTGAGTTTTCCAGATGCTTCCAGGGATGATTGTGTCGGGTATCGATGGAAATTGTGGATGATGTGAAATATTTTGGGGGATTTAAGAATTAGGTGTGTATAGACGTGTGTTGGCAGATTTGATGCTGATTAAGTTTAGGAATTAGGTTCAGGTAAGTTTAGGTAAGTTTAGGATATATGTATACGTGTTATCAGGCCTGATTCTTAGAGGATTTTGAAATTGAACATGTATGGACTTATTATTAAGCCTGATTTTTAGATGCTTTCAAAATTAGGCATGTAGATACATATTAGTATATCTGATTCTCAGATCTTTTTGACGTTAGGCATGTACATGCAAATTAGTAGGCGCGATTCTTAGATTCTTAGAGGTCTGACGACTTATCGATTGCAAGGCAAGTTTCGAGTAGATTAATAAGGTGTAGGCTATTGAAAATTATATTAGGGTGAAGTATAGATTGAATTCATATAAGACATCAATTTTTTGAAATTAAACATTAATTTCAACAATCAGACATAAAAGCTAAATATTAATAACTATTAATAACTATTAATAAATATGAATATTGATAGCTAAATATAATTTCCATAAAACTAAATCTGAATGAAAATGATTCGGTATTCAAGCTGTTTAGTATAGTAAATCATAGGTACTTTTGGGAGCTAGTAGAAAGCGTTTATGCGCGGTATATAGGTCGGATGAAAGTGGTCCGGTGATACGTCCGCCGGCCCGGTAGCCAGACTCCGTTTCACGTGAAAGTACGCGGAGGTGTACAGGAACAAGGTTGGTGTCAGTGACCCGGTTATTTTCGGTATATCCACCTATACACCGCTTGCACTCTCTACAACACGCAACATACCCGAAACCAGGCATTAATCACCATATATTAGGACCTTGAATAAGTTCTCGCTGTTTTTTCAGAAATGGTATTAGCGGTACTCCGTGCATGGGATTTCGAATGCAGCGAGAACTTATTCAAGGTCCTAATATTATAACACTTATATTGGTAAAGCTCAGAATATTCTGATTAAATAATGATCAGAGCGCGCTAGATTTAAATTTCTTGTTTCCGATAAGATATCTGACTACGAAGGCATACTTTCATATAATGGTCTTTTCTCACAAGAATATCCGCGGCGATTTTTTGCGTCGAGGTCTTATATCGATGTAAGTTGACACAAGTGTTAGGAATGATCCAGAAGCAAGGAAATTGGGTGTCGTATGAGTTGAAGTCTAGAGAAATTTTGTACAAAAACAGCAAGAACTTATTCAAGATCCGAAATTAATTTAAAGATCTATTTATCATAAATTGAACAAAAATTTTATCTAAAATCTATCTAAAAAAATCAACGGTTAATAAAAATGTTACCTCGTCCCAATTAACACCTGAGAATCAGTGTTTTGCATAAAATGAATCCAGCAGCAATTACACGAATCCAACGAGCGATCTAACGGCCGTTATATAACTCAGCATTTATTTTCTTATTATCCAACGCGTTACGGTGCTACGCGATAGATCGGATCACGCGAAACTTGCAAAAAAAAAAAAACAGAAAAGAAATAGCAACGGATAATCGCGGCGATACAATGAACCATCGGGCACGATCGATCGATCGATCGTTCGTTACAGAGATGAATCAGACGGCAGCGATGCGGTAAAAATTTGCCGGAGTTCACGGACAGTCGCGAAGAAATCGGAAGAAAAACGGTTGTATCTCAGTTTTTCTCTTCCAACGATTTATATCCCTCATCGGTGCTTACGAAAAAGTTGCTAGATAAAATGGTGTTCCTACGCTTCTGTTTTATACACAGAAATCAGCAATCTTAATATGCAATAGTGAGAAACGCAAAATTAAAAAATAATGAGAAAAAGAAAATGATAAGAATCTTAAAACTGATAATTATTATATTTATTTCATTTATTTTATTATTTATTTCTTATTATTATTTATTTCATTATTTCATTGAAATTTTTGTTTAATTTTTAATATTCTTGAGAATCTGACGCATTATTGAAATGATTGCGAATAAACGTGAGGATTGAAAGAAGGAATTACGTGACATCGGTGTTTGTTAACTGCAGAGTAATGAGTTTTTTGCGAGAGTAATTTGACGTAAAGAACACGAGCTACAAATAATAAAAATTTCGAGATTAAATGATTAATATAATATAAATATATATTTATTAAATTAAAAGATTTTCATAATTCTTATTTGTAGTCCCTGCGTGAGAATGATAATGCTAGTGAGAACCGCGAGAAGCAAACGGCGCGCGGAGGATGACGTATGATTTTTGCGCAGGTGCTCGAGGAGTCCGACACATCGTCGGAGATAAGCTGCCGGAAGGACGCGCTCAATCTCGAGAACGGAGACTTCAAAACGTCCATCGAAAAGGCAATCACGAAGCTCCCGAGGATACAGCACCTGGTAAATAAGGAAACCGAATGAATCACGTGTATCGATTTAACATCAATCACCAAAAACGCCTTTGTCGATGTACCGACCTGTAATTTGCTTCAGACATTTACATACCGGAATCGACGCATCCTGTTCGTCCGACGTTACGTTAACAATTTTATATCTAGTGCTTCGAGGAATTTTTTTACTCCTTCAAAGTCCATGGACCATTTTTGGAAAATTTTTAATTAGAATTTAATTTTGTATATAAAAATCGTATTGTACTAGTTCTTCGAGGAATTTTTTGCCGCTTGAAAGTCCCTGGTCCATCTTTATTTAGAATTCAATTTTGTATATAAAAATCGTATTACACTTCTGAGGATTGGGCATTTTATATACAGAACCTCCTTCGTAAGAGGACGACTCATAATTTACGTACCAATGAATTTAGTAAAGTAGTTGTTAATTGACCTCCTCGTTAAATTTTGTCCCTTTCAAACAACCTCGTGAAATTGTAATTAAAAAACAATTTTAAAGATTCCTCATTCTCAGAAAAATTCAAGCCTCACGAATTGTGAAAATTTAATATAAAAATTATATACAAAAATTTAATTCAACGTCCCAAAAATCCCAGGCTAACCGAACTATTTTATTTGTAATTGAAACGAGCTGCGAGGTGTCGTTGGCCATTTTTATTTGGACGGCCGGTTCAAACTAATTGCCTGGGCGGAACGATAATTCACAGGTCCGGGATATTCTGGTCAGTTCTTCTTCTCGCCCGGAGTCGGTGCATCAAAGGCCCGGCCGGCTCGTAGATTTATTCGTCAGGCATTTGTAAATAATTATCGTGCCGATACCCCCGCGGGCCTATCGTTACCAACGTTTCTCTCTGTTGATTCCAGTGTCACGAAGCGGAAAAACCGCCGCCTCCCTCGTCGCAGGAATCCAAATGGGAGTTTCCTAGAGATAAGCTTAGGTTACAGACGGTCCTCGGGCAAGGAAACTTCGGCCAGGTAAGCGTTGGGCCCAAAACGAGCAACGAACCCCTTGCGAGATAACTCTGATAATAAATTCTACCGTGAGATATACGTGGCTAGATTTCAACTCAGCTAGATTTTAATTTCGTTGCAACGGAATTTTCTATGTTTTTTCCTCGATTCAAACGGTTGCGTAATAATGGGAATTGTTCAATGATTATCGATTTGCCATCGTATGACACGAGAACATTATTCTTATGATTCACGGAATTCGCGGTGACATAACACTCTTCAGGCTTGTCGTGTCAGGTCGATTCGAGTCTATTAGAATGGCCAATTAATTTTATTGTGTGTATTCGATTAGTCGATGGAAATCTATTGTTTTTGCGTTTGTTTGTTAGGTGTGGAAGGCTGAAGCTGATGACTTGACGGGACACCAAGGGACGACGCGGTTGGTGGCCGTGAAAACTGTCAAGGAGGGTGCTTCTGATCGGGAGAAAGAGGATCTTGTTAGGGAACTCGAGATCATGCAACAGCTTGGCAGCCATCCGAACGTTGTCACGCTCCTAGGCTGCTGCACGGAGCAAGGTAAGCGTCCGAATCAGGTCAAACCTCGTCAAACCTGATCAAACCTGGTCAAACCCAATCAAACCTGCACGAAATCACCATTTACCAATAAAAACTACAGCATAAACCGTATTTTCGACAATCATCAATACATAAGAACGCGAACGAGCCTCAAAAATCCTTAAAATTGCATACATACACTTTAAGACCGTTTCATACTGGAAAAAATTTCTCGTGGTATTCCACCCATCTTTCGGACCCGACTCCCACACGGCAGTTAATAAATTACAGCCGAGCCGTGGTACATTTTTTTCCCCGGGCCATCATTTCTCTTTTTTCACTCGTCTAAGCGATCCCTTTTGACAAGAGCCGGCCGTCAAAGGACGAAAACGTCGGAGGAATTCGAACGCGGGGCCACCGTGCCCGAAACGTTAAATACAATGGGGGGCGGGTTGGAAATTTAGATGCCGTAAATCTTTCGCGAGTAGCTTTCACGCGGGCGTGTTTTTTTCACGGACAAGATATATATATATATATATATTTTATATTTGTATTTATGTATAATATATATTTTGTATTTATATATTTATGTTTTTATATTCCACAATTTTTCCTAATTAAACGGAATTTCCGTTTTAAATTCGATGGACTGGTACAGACTCCGGGAGGATTCATTCCGATTTAATTCTATTACTAGACCAACTCGTCTTATTAGCATACAATCGTTGGGCTAGCCCTTATAAATACCGAGGGGGCAACGTCAAATCGAGATCGACGTACGCCCGATCGTATCGCCGCCGGTGTGCATCCCCGGCCGCGGAGAAGACGATCATTTCGCCTTAACTTTCGACTTAATAGACGTATTGTGCCACCGGCGATCACCGCTTGGGACGCGTATGGAAATTTATACGATGAGACCCGACGATACCGAGCAGCAGCGGGCAGCCAGTCTGCATCGAAACGCGTATAATGGGCTACGGCGAAAACTTTTCGATTGTTTCGTTGCCCGTTTTGACGTCTCAACCATCCTGTCTGTCGTTAATGGACACAGGAGATTTCACGCTATTTTTTTTTATGAACATTTCATTTGATCGTTTTTCGTTTATTAAGAATTGAAGATGATTAATATTCCAGGAAACATTTTTAGAAAAATTGTAGGTTTGATGGTTTTTATTGTGTATCTGTCCGCAGAGCCCCATTACCTTATATTGGAATATGTGATGTACGGGAAGCTGTTGGCGTACCTTCGTGATCATCGGACCAGGCAAGACTTTTACAACTTCAGCGAGGATTCAGCAGCCCTTACCTCCAGGGACCTCACAGTCTTCGCTTACTGCGTGGCCAGGGGAATGGAGTACCTCGCGTCCAAGAAGGTGAGACATTTTTCAAAAACTTTTTTAATATTATAGAAAAAAAATGGAGATAGAAGTCTCATGGAAGCCTGATATATTTAAATGCTATGATAATAAATAGATATTTTATATTTCAGTATAATTATATTTTGGAGCCATTATATATGTATATTTTATATTTTAATACAATTACATGATAAATTATTTATATTCATATTTTATATATTTATATTTCTAAAAAATTAAAATTGCCTTATTCGGTAGTTAAAATAAGTTTCAATTGAAACGCTTAACACTAGATTGCCCAAGGAAGTGATTTCGACTGCTTTTTCGCTTCAATTAGAAAAACAATTATGTATATAATGATACAATTCCTTAGAAATTTTGTTTATTAACATTTACTAATAACCTGTTTAATAACTGTAAATAGCACAAGAAAATATTAAAAATTAATTTGAAATAAATTTCTTTACATCTTAGTTATTCTTTCGCAATTAAGTCATTTTGACTGGTTTTGGGCAATATAGGTATATACCATAGGTTTCAGTCTTTCTAGTGTTAAAAGCGTTGGGATCTACACTGAACATAACGAAATTGAGTGGAAAGGGTTAACCGATCAAACATAAACCTGAAGGAACCTCGCCTAAGCCTCCGAACGGTAGTGTAAAAATTCTTTAATGGGACAAGTACAAATGAAGCCTGTAGACAAACTATGCGAGTTGGGTAGGTAGAAAGGAAAGAAGTACTCGTTTAATCTGTTCCCTCCTTACCATTCGTTTTCTCTGAACAGAGTTTAATGAAGTACCACCGCGGTAAGTTTTAATACCTGTGAAATATCGAGGTCCCGTCCGTAAATGATTACCCTCGTTATTTGTACTCCTCGTTACATTTACGAGGGCCCGCGGTGTTGCCCGAAAATTTATTAGGACTTTACTTGCTCGCGTGCTCGCGCCAGGCCCTCGTTGCGGCCAGCGTCAAAAAACGATACAGGGACCGTCTACTTACTGTAACATTATACCGAAGTATTGCCACCACTCCTGTTACATACGTCAATACAAAATTTCATTTTCATTAAAAAGAGAAAAAATTCGATTTGTATTATTTAAAAATTATGGAAAAATCGATTGACACGTTTACGTTTCACGTAGCGTAGGAATGTTTCATAAATGGCAGGGAGGTGTCAAAAGAGTTCGAGGGGAAAAATGGAACCGTCCGGAGGTCGACGTTGTTTGTGGTTCAAATATTTCCTCAGCGATGAAAGGAGGTCCGTGGAATCTGTGCCAGTGTGGCAAAAATGAAACCCACGGGGCCTAAAAAATGATTGTGTGAACGGTGATAAACTCGAGTTAGCAGGGACTCGCGAAGAAGTTTGTACCGATTAAAGCCTCGCGGAATAATTAGCGTCGATCCGTCTCTTTTGTCTCAATTAAAAATTAAATATCAATTTTCTTGTTCGGTACGCGTTGTCGCTATAAAATTGAAGAATAATGAATGATATAAATAATAATAATAAGAATACACTATCTACAATATCTCTCGAATACACTATCTCTCAATACATATCATATAATGTGAAAATATTTTTTAATTCGTTCAAATGCAATTCATTAAGTATCTCGACGCAAGAAATACATATATGACTTAAACCACTTTCATAATTATGGGCAGATTTAAAAATCCGACATTTCATATGCACCAACCTAATAATTATAATAATATAAAATAAATTCAGTGAACACTTGTGGGGGATTTCAACGAGCGGAGAGGGTTGATAATCGCGAGTAACGTTGAACGCTGGCGAGGACAGAAGCTGTTTGGCGTCGGTATCTCGGATTTAAAACCAATAAGCCGGCAGTTGTTTCGCCGGGGCCTTAAATCATCTCATCTCGTTCGTGCATCAGCACGGCTTCCATTTTCAATTAAGCGCACGCCGGTGTACGTCGGCCTTGAGAAGAATTTCTGCGAACTCGTATATAATCTTTGATTGAAATCGACAATCCTGCCGCTCGGTTAGCTCTTAAGTCGTCCTTACAGCGACGAGCCATAGGATACTGATTCGAATCGTGGCTCTGGCTACGTTCCCAACGCGCCTTCAGCGCCGGGCTCGGGTCATAACCGGTCGCTACGATGATATTTAAACGTTTCATATGTTCGATTCGGTTTTCTGTACGAAAATCTTGCCGTTTTTGGATTTCTATTTTTATCATAAGGAATCGATGAATTAGTCAGAATTATACATCTTCATTACCTCTCCCTTTCGGGTTACGGGTGCCGTACATATCCGGCGGCTTGCATATACGAGTGCGATCTCTCGTCGGCAAAAAATAAAATTTAATGTATCGGCAGAGTATCTCTTCATTCTGTCGACCAATATTGGATTAATCATTCGAAAAGAATAAAACGTAAATATTACGGGTATAGCTCGCGCGTACAGTGATTGGGCCAGAAGTGAATATTACGTGGAATATTTGATACGCAGAGAGAGAGAGAGAGAGAGAGAGAGAGAGAGAAAAGTGAGAGAAATTGGACTGGATTACTGTACAATATTAGAGTTTAAAATATACTCGTTTTCAAATTTCTCAAACAATACGACGAGACAGTTGTTAAGTAGCTCTTAAAAAAGTGTAGATACGAGAGAATTTCAACGGTAGTGTTGAAAGACGTGATTAGCAAACACGAAAGACTACCGCCGACGTGCAATGTGCACACTTTTCGGCACGGTGCCCCGTTCAGTGGTGTCGCTTCGGCGGAACGGACTGCTGTAACGAAAGGGTTAACCCATTTGCATGATAAGCGCATGTAAGCCACTATTTACCTAAGAGTTTAAAAGGAGCGAAGTTTAGGGTAAGAATCAACACATATATGACGCGGTAAACGATAGTTTTTCCACGAATGTGGGTGTGACCGGCCGCAGGATTCGATTTCACGTGTTCCGATACCCGAGACCGATGCGGTTGCGTAACAGGACGTCCACCTGCGGTCGGCTGATAAAAACAAAAAAATGTGAATAAATAACCGGGTGTCTGATCGATGATCGTCCGTCTTCGTTTCGCAGATCATCCATCGCGACCTCGCTGCGAGGAACGTGCTGGTGGACCATAACAAGCTCTGCAAGATCGCTGATTTCGGCATGTCGAGATTCGCGAACGAGGACGGCGAGGTGATTGAGACCAGGCACGGGAGGAACGCGTTGCCGATAAGGTGGATGGCGCCGGAGTCGTTGATATACTCCCTGTTCACGACGAAGACCGACGTATGGAGCTTCGGCATCCTGATGTGGGAGATCGTCACTCTAGGTGAATATTATTATTATATGTATAAACGAAATATATAAATGTTACGAAATTACTATTATAATAATAGTAATAATAATCAATGATAAACTCAAGTCATATATTTCTAGAAATGTTTCTAGAAATATATGAAGATATAGATTCATGATAATATATTTTCAAAACATACGATACTGATATATTTTTAAATCGTGTAACATTAATACATTTACATACTTTAAAAATACATAATATTAACATATTAATATATTTCCAAAATATATGATACTCAATATCGACCAAAATAAAAACACACACTTCATATTTAAATAAAGTATTCAGCCTGTTGTCACTGACGATCATGGAAATGTCTCAGGTTCGACACCGTACCCGGACATGACGGCGAGGGAAGTGATGCGTAACGTGCAGAACGGTTATCGGCTGGAGAGGCCTTCGCACTGCCGTAGCGAGCTGTTCAGGGTGATATCCCGATGTTGGCACGCCGATCCAGACCGCAGGTCGGAATTCCACGCGCTCAGGAGGGACCTCGCGCAGCTGCTTGAAGACAACATGAACGGGCACTACGTGGACCTCGAGAGCTTCGCTTCCGAGAGCACAGATTGAGCTTCGATCTTCCGTATCTCGTTCGAAACTGCTGTAACAGCCACACTCGTGCTGAACGCAGGCTATCAATCTGTGATGGACACAGCAGTAACTCGAAGTAATGGCTCAATCGCACTATGATTTTTCATCAACATTTTTTTAGCTGAATTTTCGTTTCTTGAGGTACTCAATTGCTGAAACATGGACTCGTGTGAATGTTAAGTGGTGAGTATCTAAAAATTGACAGGAAAAATTTTGGTGAAAAATCGTAGCTTGATTTGCCTTAAGCCCGAGGGATTTAATTAGTGAAATCTGCGTTGGTCGTGTGTAAGGCATTCGATTGTCAAGAGAATAGGGAAAACAAGATCCGATTTTCTGGCTTCATACCCAGGATCTCGTAAAACTGTGCTCAATGGTAATCGGAGTCCGTCCGAAAATTTTTATACGTACTTAAAACGAACAAATATTTACTCAACCGAGTCGAGTATATTTTTTGACAATGTAACGTAGACTCGATGACGCTACACTTGTTTCCCGGCCCGAGTTCTCGAAATCGGTGCTTACTAAGAAATGCTAATATTTGACCTACAGGTAGAGAGATATTTTTCGACTCTTTTTTCTCAAACGCTCGCAAACCGTGCTGTATATAGTCGGGTGTAAACAGGTGTAGCTCGTTTTGCTAACACAGATCGGTCTTAAGGACTTAGGGTAGTCAGCGAATCTTTTCGCGAGAGTTCGACAAACAGACTCATTTTTAGCTCTACCCCCTTAAATATTTCGATATGCAGTTGTCCTACTCCTTACTCTCACGAATCATCATTGTACATAAACTTGCATCACTATTATAAGAATAATCAGACTGCAGAAGAATTAATTAGAGTCCTTTGCACTCTATAGGGTGACTCACCCGATTCTTCAAACGAAATTCAATATATAACTTAAAAAGTATTGAAAGGAAATGATAATAACTTTTAATTTACTTTAACCCTGTGCTCTCGAAAGGTGACCCACAGTCAACATTCGTTTTATGAAATAATTTTTATACAGGGAAATAATTATTGCCTCAATATATGAATGATTAAATTGAAATTAATTATTACAAAATTGATATATGTATTCACTTAAAGAACGCCTAAGAAAAATTCTTCCAGTGCAAAGGGTTAATATTCGTGCAATAATTTTCGTAAAGGGTTGAGTTAAATAAATTCTGTGGTCTGTCAAACACGTCGAATCAAAAAGTAAAAAAAAAAAAATGTGTATTATCGTTAATTTAGTAAGCACGTTTAATTAAGGTTTCATACGTCGATTATTAATTCTTAATCATTCTAGTCTCTCTCGATGCGTCCGGGGCGGCGATTGGCCGAATGGGAATCGCGTTGTAAATTTATTTTTAGATTGTGATATGCGTACGTTTCTCTCTCTATATATTTTTTTTTTAACTGATATAACCCCCTGATCATGGGTCTCTAAACGTGCAAACGAGATACTGCTTGGCAAATAAAAAATTAACACTAAACCTACCAGATTTTACACACAAGTATACTATATTGACATTTTGTACATTTGAATGCCATTTAATATTGGCATTGATATTTTAGTTTGACATCAAATTAAGTCATAGTTACAATTTTAACACTAGATTGCCCAAGGAAGTCATTTTGACTGCTTTTTAGTTCCGAACAGAAAAAGAATTATGTATATAATGATATAATTACTTAGGAATACTTTTTATTGTTAATATGTACTAATAACATTAAACAGGTTATTAGTAAATAATATAAGAAAATATTAAAACACCTTAGTTATCCTTTCACAATAAAGTCATTTTTGCTGCTTGTAGGCAATATAGGTACATACTAAGTTTCAGTCTTTCTAGTGTTAACAATATGATAAAACTATTTGCGATTTATTTTTATTGACGAATTAAACCTCTTAGGCACGGCTGAATTTTCCGCGGGATTGTTTCTCTGTACGGCAGCAGAGTATAACACGAATTGCGTGTAAACGATACAGCACTGTAATCTGACGGACAACGCTGTCCTAGTAGAGAGTAGATTGGACTGAAGGTTTCAATGATTAAATTCTAATTTTTCTTACGGACATGATACACACGCATTAAGAAAAATTCGAATTTAACCTACAGCAGAATTTCACGCGAATTGCGTAAATGCAATGAGTAACAGACAGATGTTCTCTGAGTACATTGGAATGAAGTTTTCGATGAGTAAATTATAATTTTTCTTCAAATTTTATTAATATATTTCTCATAATATAATTCTCAAAATTATTATATAATTCAGTTATACACGTTAAGCCACTATAGTGGCGCGTCGTTTACAGAGACGACATCCGCGAAAATCATTATAGTGGCGCGTCGTTCAGAAAGATGACATCTGCGAAAACCATTATGGCTCATCGCGTCTAAGAGGTTAAGAAGGGTCATTTGATCGTGGTAGGTTTATTGTCAAATAATTCTTACAGAAATCAAACATTTAATAATTGTAAATAAAAATTGAAATTTTGATCAGTTCTTTTTTTTAATAAATATTTTGCAGTATTTAGGGATGTTCTGGGGTTCATGAACGGGGGAATGTATGTGTATATGTAATATTATAAGTAGCTCTTCTGGAGCCGATTAAAGCCCCACCATTGTCGGTTGATTATTTTTATTAAGTTTTGTATCAAACGATTCTATCAGCTCTGCGATTCGATCGTACGTATTATCCATTCTCTTCCTATTTCTTTTTTTTTGTCTACCCAGTTCCCTTCTGCGTTCCCAAAAAAAATGGAAATTATTGTAAACTCGATTGTAAGGAGTTTTTTTTCAGTAAACGTTGCCGTGAAAATTGTGCCTTTTTTATTCCGCGAAATTCATTATTACCATTGGATTTCTCTTCGACTAACGATTTTTTTTTTTTAATTAAAGGAATTTGGCCATTTCGATTTGGTATAACAGTTTGACCATTTTGGTCATTTTTATATGGGATAACAGTTTAGCCATTTTTTCCTATTTTCATTTGGGATAACAATTTAGACATTTTTTCCTATTTTAATTTGAGATAACAGTTTTGCCATTTTACCTATTTTGATTTTAGATAACAGTTTGGTCAATTTCATTTGGGCTAACAGTTTGCCTATTTTGATTTGTGGTAACCGCTTGGCCATTTAGGCCATTTTAAATATATAGCTTTCATAATGCTTGTTCTTTCTCATGATTCAGATTCCTAGCGCGGTCGGATGAAAAGTGACGCGTTTATCCGGCCGGGCGACACGGGAGGACACGTTTTCTCCGTGATTACCGTCCGTAAGCCGCGCGTACTTTCGACGTAAGCTTGATTGACACGCCGCTACTTCAATCTCCGGCCACTTAAACTGGAATAGTAAAAGTTCTCGGGCGAACGGTTCGACGCAGGTGAAACCTTATTTTGTTACGGGGTATTTTCATGGCAGACGTTGATTCGAGAGAAACTTGACGTGTTAGATCGGATTTTTAAATCCACAAGCAACAGGTGGCCAGATGGTGTTCAGCTTAGGAATAATTTGAACAGCAGAAGCAGGATGATGTAGGATTCAAGATTTTGATGGATCTTATTATTTAATATTGAATCTGTAGAAAATTTTTAACGATAATAAAAATAAATTTGTTTGTTATTTATTATGGTTTTTAGAAATATTAAATATGTAGAAAATATAATAGTAATATA
>SHCU01000917.1:17364-29497 GCA_004307685.1 Ceratina australensis | reverse complement strand
AATTATACAGTAATTTAACAGTAATTATAATGAAACAGTAATTATTTACTTATAACAATAACAATTATTTTATGAAACAGATGGTGACTGAGAGTCACCTCGAAGGGTTGATATGCTTTGTTTGATTTAGGGTAGGATTAGGTTGGGATGCGATTTGCAGCTACCACACGCGTTGCATTAAGATCGTGGAAAACTTCGATTCGCCGAAACGACAGCCGAGGGTTTCACCCCCTTAGTTCCTGTTTTTTTTTTTTCCTGGACGTAATAAACGAGCGTGCACGCGTGTTCGTAATTAAACCGTGCGCAGGTGAACTGTGCAGCACGTAAGCGCGCGGCCGAGCCCGTTTGTTTTGGAAATTGCGTTAATTTGGCAAGCGCGGACCGACTGATTTTGTGAGTGACGTCGCAATCACTGCGCAATCACCGGAAACGAACGAATCGCGGAGGTGAACCGCCGCGGTCATGTACACCGGCGGCACCGATCCTGGCTATGTACCTGCGATTTAACTATTGAAATTCTTCGGAGAACAACCGACGCTGCTAAAAAATAGCCGATTAATTATTTCCATTAATCGTGCCTATGAAAAATATTTTTATATTGTAATAATTCGTAATAAATTCAATTTTTCTTGAAGGGTTTTTTAATTTTTTATTATTTATGGGTTGTAAATTATTTTTGGGGACATACACGGGGACAGCGATTGAGATGAAAAATATGCCGAGTTTGTAGAAAATTGAACGGTCTCGTTCGATTAGGCGAAGATTAATTTCTCATGGTTAATTTGGCAATTAATTTGCCAAGAGGAAAAGTGGTTCTTACGTCAGGCTGAAGGAGGGCCTGTCAAGAGCACTGATTGAAATGTAGGGTAGAAAAGCCTCCGGCGGTGAATTCGAAGGTAGAATATCGGGGGTGGCGAGACCGGGAGCTCGTAATTTAAAGTGGCTAACAACATACCGTCGAATGATACTTCACTTTGGGGGGAAACGTTTCCGAAATGTTCGATTTTTATCAAACCCGCTGCGTTCCCCTATTCACTTGCAATTATTTTTATTTCCTCGTTATAAATTACCTGGTTACTTATTGTCAGGCTACTTAATTATTTATCTTGCTACCGTCTAATAAATTATAATAATAATTGCAATCAGTGTTACATTAATTATATAATTATATCATTTAACTATTTTAACTTCTTTATTTTTTACGAAATTAGTTCCAGAGACGTATGAACACCATCTCGCATTTTTGACTGGAAGGGTAGCATTTATATTTTTTACTTAAGCCCGAGTACACCTTGGACTCCTTCCTCACCCTCGCTGCGTCGTCGTTTCAGGGACGAAATTTTAAAACCGCACCGTAGGAATAAAACAGCTTTATGACCACCGTAAGCTTCGGTGCTTACGGGCTGGTTGCTACCCAAAAAATATACTGTCGTACCGCTCTGTCTGCTCGCTACCCTCCAGACACATCCCCGTCCGTCTTCTACGATACACCTGGGATATTAATATCATATTTCTCATATCCTCCACATTTCTCAAATATTTCGATATGCAATTATAGAAAAATAATTAATCTGTCTCATGTACGTATGATATATTTCGAATATTCGATGTTATATATATATATTGAGCATTTACTGCTTCCATGCCATTGTAAAACATGCGAACGATAAATTATGTCCTTTTCCTCTTGATTTCATAAAAATCATACAACATGGAAGCTATAGTATTGGGGGTGGGGGTTAGGTCGATGTAGTAGGAGAGGCTGTAACTCTTATCGCGAGGAAGCCGGCGGAAGAAGAAACATCCCTCGTAAATATAGAAGGTATAAAAGCCACCCTTTTGATGGAGTGGGCTTTTAAGGGTCGGCCTGGTATCGGGCCGTTCGCTCGCCGCAGGATGACCAGAAGGATCGAATGAAGGAGCTCCGGGGTTGGGTGACTCCGGGGTTCTAGGATACCCCGGCCACGACCACCGCTTTACGGCCTTCGTATTTTGTTTAAAATCTAACCGCTTTAGGCTACGTACTCACGTTTAAACCTAAACCCCACCCCTTCGCATTGATTTTATCAATTTATAATCATAATAATTTTTATATGCCAATTATTTTGAAAGGCTAGAAAAATTAACACTAGAAAGACTGACACTTAGCATGTATCTATAATGTCCAAAAGCAGTCGAAATGAGTTCATTGTGAAAGAATAACTAGTGTGTAAAGAAATCAATTTAAAATTAATTCTGATATTTTTGTTGAGAAATTAGATTGTGTGTGTACGTGTATGTATGGATATTAACATGTGTCTGCCTGCCTGCATGATGTTATATTGATTTATGAATAGTTGCTTTGCAACGATAATCATTTTAATTTGTTTAATCGTTAATTGAATGTCTGTGACAGTCACTTCGTCTCAAGTCTTCCGCCAGTAAAGACGTGTATCTTCTTAGTACAACGTTTAGTAAATCAATTATAAAATATGAACGGCCTATTTTATTAATAAAAACCCAACAATTTTCTTATATTATTTACAGTTATAAAACACGTTATTAGTAAATATTAACGATAAAAAAAATTTCTAAGAAATTGTATCATTGTATACATAATTTCTTTTCTGACTGAAACTAAAAAGCAGTGAAAAAGACTTTCTTGGGCAATCTAGTGTTAAAATCAGCAAATTACATAAGAAATGTCAATGGAATGAAACGTATTTGGGCGCTGTATTTGCTCGAGGAGCTCGCATGTGAGCGGGATCTACCTGACCGTGGTATATACAATTTATGCGGCGGGAAGAGAATCATACCCGCAAGCCCATTTTCATTCGCCATACATTTTCGTATATTTGTCTCGTGAAACGATTCCCGCGGATGATAGAAGACGTCATCGGAATTCAGAAGGAAGCGTCGCGAGGTATCCCCATTTCCGGGCAACGCTGCCCCGTGCTCATATGGTATCACGCGTTCTTGCGTGTTTGCGCAACGGTATCAACGAGGCGATAGACCCGCTACCCTCCCCCTGCCAGGGGTGAATAACTTATGTTTATTCGCATGGATTCTCGTATTCCCACTTAAACGTTCCACCTCCGATCGAATCCGGCAGATACGATATTTCAATCCATTCATATCTGTTTTATTTTTATTTCGTTCCACGAATTTCTCTTGTTTAAAGTTGAATATTTATTTCGAGGCTCACGTAGCTTTTTTACGGAAATATTTGCAGGAAGGAGGATCATTTTTCCTGAGTGATGTATTCCATGTTGGATAGAAGCTTGATTCTTCTTCTTTAATTTAAAAAAAAAATCGAGTCTCTAACATTTTTTCTATTGATGTTACAGCGTTTTAATCGGTGACGTATATATTCGACATGTCGAAATTGAAGGTGTACAGGAAAGTGGATAATGTTTCCTGAGTGATCTAATCCGTGATGGATAAAAGCTTGATTCTTCCTCTTTAAATTAAAACAAAAAATCGAGTCCCTAACGTTTTTTCTCTCGATGTTACAACCTTTTAATCGGCGACGTATATATTCGACTTGTCGAAATTTCAATATTTCATACGTACGGCGAGTACTGGCAGAAAATTAAATGTCGTACGATGAATAAACTCGGATAACTTTCAAATTTCCACAGTTTTCTCAGTTTTGGAAGCGCGATAGGAATGGATAGGGTAGCACGATAGGTTATACGTGACGCGTCGTAACGATCTTAAACGCGGCTGGCGATAAGGGACAAGACGGCGGGGCGTCGAGAGTTCTTTTTGGCAGCGGCGACTCAGCGCGTTTAATTTATCCGACGATAATAGGGTGACGACGATGTGGCGAACGGCGGTAGGGAGCGACGACCGGCCGGGGGCGAGGGAGGCCCTTATTAAAATTCATTAATTTCGGGCATCTATGAAAATTTCATTTTCATGCAAATCCGCGGGAATAATCCGGCGGAAAAAGAACCGAATCAAATGAGTTCGGAAGAGTTGATCCCGGAAAAAAATGTCCACTCGCCCGGAGACAAACACGGTTGACGGGAAAAATCAACTCCGATAATAAGGGTAACCTGTATACGATAAGCATATTTTAAACCGGCCCGGTTCAACATTCCCTTTACATAACCGACTTCCAATGCCCGGGAACCGTAATGTACCATTTATTTAATCAGCGTACAACTTTATCTTACGACAAAAATTAATTCGACTCGGCGCATTCGGAATTACCGAAAAATCAGCAACTGCTGACCGCGGCGATTCGAAATCCCGCGGGCGGACACTAAATCAAGCAAGCGGGAATTAATAACCCGTAAACTGCACCGGTATTAATTCGTTTGAACAGTAAATACATCGATGGCCGGGTTCTGATCCGAGGGGCGGTGGGGTGAGAGGGTGGGTCCGCACGTGTAAAGAGGTGTCCGGGCAAATGTACGTGACGGCAATCTGGCGCGGCGTGCAATGAGCGATCGCGTGTTCCCGGCGGTAACCTCAGAAAGAGCGAAATTTTCCGACCGACAGCCACGTCAAAGCGATTTGTCGCCGGGCTTCCGAAGAGAAATGCCTAGCCGCTTCCCCCTGTCCGTAGGACGAAACGACCATTTCCTGCGTCTCGAGAGCCACCCCGCTCCGACGTCCTCCCCCCCGTCCCGAGCTACGAGCCGAGCTTCCACTCTCCTGTTCGCCCTCAACCCCCTTCGCTCACCCTACGGCCTGTCCTATCGGTTGTTATTTATTTAGAACGAGCGGATGAATGGTAGCCCATCGATACCGACGATCGGACCCGTCCCCCTGCCCCAGGTCGTACGTATATACACGGCGCGCAGGTGACGGCTTATCGCGTTCATGCAACATTAGGCTTCTCGTTATTTACCGCGTTTTCGGCGTTCACCGCCCCTCGCCACCTGCCCGGGGTGAACCCTACTCCTTTCACTGTAACCCTTTCGGCGAACAGATTTCGCGAGGCTGAGGTTTCGAGCAAATCTGCGGAGGCCAGGATGCGAGGTTGGGATTATTTACGGTTGTGTGCCTTTCGGGAGGTGTTCGATGGGGTAACAGGATTTCTCCCGGGTCGTGCTAAAATCATAGGGGAGTCAAATGGAAAAATCGTAAGACGGTCGTGGAAAAACCACGGGGAAGTTGTAGGAGTCATGGAAAATCATAGGACAATTGTATGAGTCATGGAAAAATCGTAGGCGACTCATGGAAAATTGTGAAAAATTATAATGGATTCACTGAAAATCAAGAATGCCATCTAAAATGAACACTTCGCCTCAGAAAAGATTTCCAGCGCCATAAATTCGATTTCCACAGTATTTAAGCAAAATTGTCGCCGGTTCGTGACGATTGTATAATAGAGAATTTATCTCAGTTGTGGTAGGTTGCACCATAAATTCCCTCGGTGTCAAATCGTAGCCGAGTCATAGAAAATCATAGGAAAATTGTATGAGTCATGGAAAAATCGTGAAAAATCATAATGGATTGACAGAAAATCACGAATGCCATCTACAATGAACACTCCGCAAGGATTTCCCGGGCCATAAATTCAATTTCCATCGTATTTAAACAAAATTGTCGCCGGCTCGTGACGATTGTATAATAGAAAATTCGTCTCAGTCTTGATACGTGGCACCATAAATTCCCTCGGTCTCTCCTTTCTCGCATGGTTAGCTCGTTCGCGCTCATTGACTGCATGATTATGCAGTGAAGCCGGGTTCGAAGGTCCGCATATTTTTATGCGCTGGGAGACGTCGTCGCCGCCGCCGCCGCGAAGGGTGCCGCATAAAGAAAAGAGAAAATGCGCTCGAAAAATGCATACATACCGAGGGTCGCGCGGGCGTGCTTGTGTATTAGCTTCGTTATCCGGCATTAACATAACCGTCGAAGCGGAAAGCCGGCGCGCGGGTGTGTGCGTCCGCTCGTGCCGCGGCGAGGATCGATCGCGGCACGAAATATGCAAACCAAATTGCATTACATGACTGTGCGGGAGCTTTGATCGGGCCCGCGATCTGCTCGACGACTTAATGACAAAATAGTACGCAGGCATCGCGAGCGTGCCGCGCGAGCACGTGCGTGCGCCCGGGGCAGCCGCACGCGCGGACCGAAGAGGCGACGCGCGGCTCCGAGCGTGATTAAAATCGTCCCTTTGCTCGCCGCGAGAAAAATAAAAGGAAAAACCGGGGCAACTGTTCCGTTGCGCTTTATTCATGATAATCGTTACTCGTGTTTCCTTCGCCGAGGCGAACTTTTAAACCGCTTAACGGGGTCTCAGCCGGGGAAAGTGGACGGCGAAATTTCTTGAGAAACTCCGCCGACCACCGGAGGAATATCAGTCGGTTTACTTATTCTTAATAAAACTGTAGTCAATTTAAGTAACGGGGTTTTAGATGGTATGAGTAGAAAAGCAACGAAGTATTGGGGTCTTAACAGTTATTAAGAATTTTATAAACTCTGTAAATAACGTAAGAAAATGTAATTTCTTTCGGTATTCGGAAAAATGGTAAAAGCTTTGTATAAATAAGCGGAGCAACGGATGTAACGGCGAGAGATGGCGAATTGGTTACAGCGAGGTTCTGATTAATTAATAGATTCGTTTGTATCGGCCGGAATTCCGGAGTGATTTTCTAACGCTCGTACGGGCGCGGGCCGCCGCCGCGGGTATATGCTGCGAATTTACCCGGCCGTGAATGTTTTACGGCGGCGATGTGTATGTACGAAGTATTCGCCCGTTAGTTGCAAATATTTACCTTGCCTCTCGCGCGCGCATTTACTGTTGTCCATGCTCACAGCGCTGTTAGCGATAACAGACCCTTTCTGTTTCTCGCTCCGCAATTGTATTCAAGTATGCGAGGCCTGTTTACGTATGAGGGAAACGGAGGACGGAAATGCACGCCAGGCTTCGCGAAAAACAAGAGTAGACCGCGAATTTTTATGGAATTATAGAAAACTTCGAAAAACAATGGTAACATGCTTCAAGAGGAGATTTAATACTGTCTATGCCGCAAGAATATTGTCTGGAAATCGTCGATCTTCGTCAATTACATAGTTTCGAAGACAATTACTCAATAACGTAGCATAATATTGAAATTTCGATATGTCGAGTATATACGGCGACGGTTAAACCGCTGTAACATTGAGAGAAAAAATCGTAGGACATCGATCTTTTTTTTAAATCGAAGCTGGAAGATCAAGCTTTCATCCTCGATAGACGACATCACTCAGAAAAAATTATTTGACTCCCTGGACGTCGTTAAACTTAACCATAGTTTTTAAACTCGAAATATTCCCTTAAATTTAAGATTGTATAAGGTTTTATGAAAAATATTTCCAAGGATTACATTGCTTATGGCTACTTTAACGAAACACTGATAAGATTTATCAGAATTACACCCTTGAATCTTTGGTCATTGGGGAAGCTCGCATAGGATTGTGAATATATTCGCGGAGCTCGATGGAATCGCGACGAAAATTGCCCCTTTCTTCGTGCCGGAAACGACAATACTTTCTCGTCTCGCTCGCCCATCGTTCGTACGAGGAGCTGCCGCGTGGAAAAAATCCAATTCGACGTGCCGATTTCACGGCTTAACCTCTTAAACTTGCGCCAGCAGATATTCATAACTTTCTCTCTCTCTCTCTCTCTCTCGTTTTCATGTACACTCTTTTCAGCAGACACACGTTTATGGATACTGTCTCTGATTGTGAGAAATGGTTCGAAAATACACGTCGCGATCATACTTTATCAACTCGTATAAATAGAACGAACTGATCAATTCACCAGACGGTTGTATTATACAATACAGGCTGAAATGTTTCCTGCGATGAAACTGCATACAAGATATTAATAATATATATACATATAATTCATTAAAAGAATTTCAAAGTAAATAATAAATTAACAACCACAACAGAACTGATTAAAAAATGTTTTCGCCCTCGTTACTAGATCTGAACGTATGGATAATAGCAAAAGGGATGTCGTTAGAATCCGAGTAATGAGTTTCTCATTCGGAACGGAGTCAAAGCTTAGGACGCGTCGCGCGGAATCGTTTGAATTTTTATTAATTTGACACGGAGGTAAAATTTCCCTTGACGCCTTACCTTTGCCGGACGGGGATATAAGCCAAGGGTAGCGGCACGCCGGGGCAGGGCGGAGAGGGGTAGGCGTGAACGGTCTCACAATGGACGTGTCTAGCGTTAGGTAATGGGTAACGGAGCCCTTTCGGACTTTAAAAGTTCGATAATTGCCGAGGACACGTCTGCCGGTAAAATCGGGGGCGACCGCAGCCTTTGTGGTCTAGTCCCTTCTCGTTCTTCCCATTCTACCGTTGACGGCTCTCGGTCGCCTGTAAAAGTCAGCATATTTCAGCCTCGCCGGGGCTGACCGAGAATCGTGGGAAGGGAAACATGGACGGCTGGGGGGGCGCGGGGGTGGAAAAAAATGAAAGATCATAAAGAGAGAGAGACGGCAGTGTGGCGACAGCTCGGGAGCGATGAAGCGATGCGAACGACGCAGACAGCGGTTGAGAGGGGCCTTGAGCAGGGGAAAATTCGGGGGTGAGAGTTCTTTTACGCCCGAATGATCATTGTACGAGGCCTTAAATAAAAACAATGACGATACGTTTTATACAATTCTTAACAGTTATTTAATACTTATTATATTAAACCTCTATGAGCAAAATGTTCGTTTTCTATCCCAGAAAATTGTGCGAACGAAAAATCAGCAATTGTAAACCTACATATGCGAATGAAAACAAATTGTTCCGCTTAAACAATTACCTTTCAGGTAACAACACATAATGTTTGCGCTTCTTTGTATAAAAACTGGTAAAATTAAAATGCGCCCGGAAGGTTACATGATCCCATACAGGGTTAATTTTCTTTTACTATACTGGGAGCTCAAACGATGATAATTAATTGTTTGTAACAGTAAAAGTGTAGAGTCCCGAGGCGCGCGTGGAATAATAACGATTGGCCGCGGGATTTCCAGCGATCAGGGACGTTAAGTCAGGATATTTTCCTTTGACAAACGGGGCTTCATTGGCCCCTTATTCGTGACTGTTCGTCTATGAAATACCTCCAATCGAATCAACGTGCAATCACCCAAATTCCTCGAGAATTTAATCAGAACGTGAGCTCTCTGTTCGCCGCCGGTTCCCTCACTCTTTCTCTCTCGCTCCCTCCGGCTCCTGGCCCGGCCATGTCCGTCCTTATCTGTTTCGCTCTCAAACGGGATCTGCCGGTTTACGGGACAATAATTTTACCACGCGTGTTGGCTCTCCGGTCACGTGTATGGACCTCCAGTAGCTTCTTACAAGTTCGACAAACAAGTTTGCTTCCTTTCGTCCTCGGATATTTAGGTTTCAGCCTCTCCGCTGTTAAAACTACGCTACGAGACGTCCCACGTTTTTCTGAAAACGTATTTCCAATGTAGTAACAAATCACTGAAGGATTTCATTTTCTATTCTGTTCTCAGATTTTAATTAATTATACTTTTTAAACAAATAGGATTAATTAAAAATGGATTGGTTTCGGGTAATTAACTAAAAGGAATTTTATAATTATTTATGTATTATAACAATTTAAAAATGAAATCGTGTGACTATTTTTTTTTTAAATCAAGCCTGTTCGTTTTTTATGTACGCACGTACTACATATTAAAGTAATTACACAATACATTACAGACAATCGCAATCTCCAGCCGCGATCGTTTCAAACTCTTTGAACTTAATCCATCACGTAACATGCGAAAAGTGTAACACGTGAGCCCTGTGTAAGGGAATCATTTCTCGCTCGCTATAAATATATCCAGCGTGTTAGCGATACCATCGAACGAGACTTTCGAAACCGGCGGCGGTCTGATCAATTCTGCGCTTAGTCCCCTCGATGCGAGTTTTAATAAAAAATAATATCTACCTACAATGATATAATAACGTTATATTATCATTGTATTTGTACCATATTATTACCGTTTAAAATTTAATTAATTTATAATACAATATAAAATATAATGTATTTACAATATTACATGCATCACAACATTGTATTTTATAATGTATTATATATAAAAATATTAATGTAACATATATTATATGATGTATTAAGCTGACGTCTTGGCTAGCCTGTACTTATTGTATCTCGGGCTAATGCATGGCGAAGGGATAAAAGCTAGCCTCTACAACGGAATAATTGAAGAGCATTGTAAAAGTTGTCGCAGGTAACCAACGACCAATTCCCTTTTTCCTCAGCGTGTAACGTTTTAAGGAAATCTACCGGTTTTATTATTCAATAAAAATAAGACACCTCGAGCGGGAAATGACCATCCGACGGTATCCTTCTCTTTTTATTACTCATCGGCTTTAAGAGTCTCTTTGAATCTCATTGTTCCAGCACTAAACTTAAACTTAGCTCGAGCGTCGTTACTCAACAAAAGAGGATTGCCCGTTCGCGTAAACTGATTCAACGTTCGCGAAAGTTCGCCCTCTCACGATCCTTCACGTCTTCATCAACGAATCAACTATCACGGTTCTCGCCCTTATCGCAGTCGAATTAGGCTGCAGGCGAATAAAAAATAAATATGCCGACGTTCGATTTGCGTGACGCGCGAGGTCGTCGGGCGTTCAGGAAACTTCGACGTTGCTACAGTCTTTTGTTTCGACTTCGCGTAAAGCGGGAAAATCCACAGGGACGGTCGATTGTTTCCCCGCGGATCAAAGGAGCCGGCTGCTGCTCCTTCGCAGGCATACTTAATGATACTTTGAAAGCTGCTCTTTACCGGTTCCGATTCGCTAGCTGCCCGCGATAATAGAATTCAGCCCCATAATCCCGTGTTTTATGAGAGCCGTTGGAGATAAAGATGCTAAAATGAGGTTTCGCGCTGCGCCGAGGGAACGGGGCTCGAGTACAGGGACCGGGGAGCAGCGGGGGGGGGACGGGGAAGATAAAGGGCAAGGCAGTATGGGGCCACACCGGGACAGAATAACCGGGGGGAAGGGGTTCGAGGGACAGACGAGAAGGAGACTGAAGCTTGTTTTCTCGGGAGATAAAAATGTTAATTTAAAAATAAGGCGCTAGTTGGGATTAATAGGGTAATAAAAAGACTCGTTCCCGGGAAGGATTTTTCTTCCTCTCCTCGCCGTCTCTCTCTCTCTCGCGCGCGCTTCCTTCTACGAGCCCTCCTCTGGCTGCGAAATGGGATAATTTAGAATTATTGCAAATTAGCCAGGTTGGGATACCACCTTGTTTGCGAATAATAAAGCCTGTCGAGCGTCGAGAGGGGCCAATAATAATCTTCGTTTTGTGAAATCATTTCATTCTCGATCTCCGCTGGTAACTGAAAAATAATTCCCCGCTTTGTCGTTGGCCTATACTACTTGCACTCGTTTCAGAAAGCCTAAGGGCTAAGATTTACGTCTGCAAAAAATTGTGAAAATTATTTGTAGTAACAATGTAAATAATTTCTCGTGTCTCATTTATCGTTGACTTATACTACTTGCATTCCCTTCATAAGTTCTGGATTCCTGGCAACAATAGAAAAATAGTCGTTTCCTTTATCGTTGACTCATACTACTTACACTTCCCTCCTATCCTAATAAGTAAGATTACCAGCGAATAATTTTAATTCGAAAAATCTTTCCTTTCTTTTCAACGGAATTAAAATCTTATTACCTGCAGTAGTAACCGTGAACACGCCGGGATCATCGAAGCACGCGGAGTAGAAAATAAACGCGGCGTTTCGTAAAACACTAGTTTATACATCGTTCAGTGCCGAATTGGTCTATCATGGGCGTAAATCAAAATCCATGAGACTTGTTCGCGGCGTAACTTTATTAACGATGCGGTTGCGAGCGGTTAGAGAGGGAACGGGTCGGCCGCGTCTCGGTCTTATTTCTTCTAAACCAGCGCGCGTTATCGGGGTCTCAGGTGCATTTTTATATTTCCTCGCGGAGGGTAAAAGTTGTAACGACCACCGAATCCCCGGGGGAGGCGGCGGGGTACGCGAGAAGTCACTTCTCCGCGTACGTACAACTATGCTACCGGTTCGAAACGTTACCCCGGCGACGGTGGAGTGCAGAAAGAAAAGAAGAAACGTCGATGTTGAAACAGAACGCTGGGAGAAGCCTGGTAGAAAGAAAAATAAACCGATCTCCCAGGTAGGGGCTACTCGAAA
>SHCU01000916.1:20343-39547 GCA_004307685.1 Ceratina australensis | reverse complement strand
AAAAAAAAAATAAAAAAAAAAATAGGAGAATGGAACGGGACGGAAACTTGACCTAACTACGCAGTTATCACGAGAGGCATAATTAAAATATAGGTAATTAAAAATAAGATCGAAACGGTAGTGTGTAAAAAAAAAAAGAAACTCTCGCACGTTAATCTCCTTCGAGCTCTCTCTTTCTCTCTATCGAGGTCCCGATCTAAAAAGCCGTGATCTCTCAAAGTATTGCTCATTGACCAGTCGAGACTGAGGATATTGTTCAATGTGAAATATATAGATGGAACGAGAAAAAGCATAAAAAAAAAACGAAAAAAAAAACTATGGAAACGGACTGAATTCATCGGTGAAGAATCGTAGAAAACTTTATTTCCGAGCAAGTATAATTGCAAAGAAAATGTTGTCAGTGCCCCCTTGCAGAAAAAATAATATACGAAAAATACAAAAAAAAAGAAAAAGTGTGTTGCGAGTAACAGAAAAAAATATGAAGGAGGTGCGGAGAGGTTAGGAGATAAGAAAACCGTTTCTTGGTTTCCCTGCGCGTGCTTCGTTTCGATTATCGTTTGAACGAGTCCTCGCCCGAGCGGTAGATCAATTAGCGATTCTCTGTCTGTTTATTTCGTTTTCCTTGCATGCGGCCAACTGATTTCTCTTGACCTAAACAGCCTACGCGTGTCGCAGTCAATCCGAAAGGGTGAGAGTCCTAAAGAAATTCTGCTTTATCATTCGTTTTACTGTTCTGAGATCTTCTAGGAATTCTAGATCTTCTAGAAAGAGACGAACGTTGAGAATCAAACGCGGCACTTCTAAATAACGATATACGCGCGAAGGACGCGAGGAGTTGTACTAATTTCATTTACACGCTGTCCTTGCGTCTGCTCATTCTCGTTGATTTGTTCGTTCTAGCACAATGTCGGATCAGTATAACGTCCTGCTCAATAACGACTGACATGAATAAAAAAAAAAACCAATTATGATGATTAATTGTATATACGTATTCTTATCGTGAGTAATGGAGTAACGCGAGTGAATTCCCGAATTTTAAACCGAAACCTCTCGATTTTATCAAAACGTGCGACACGTCGCGTCGTATGCTATTATAAAAAAAATAAATAAATAAATAAATCTTAAACAACTGTAAAACCCGATCGAAAGATGTAATCGTTTTAATCGTCGAAACGTCTCGAGGCAGTGATGAGCGGTGAGTAGACGGGCGTGAGCGCCATCGTTGAAAATAGTCAAATAAAAAAAAAATAAACGATGAACATCACTGTCTGCGAGCGGCGAGACGATTCGTCGTCGGGCTGGTCGCGAAATAATAAGCCGAATGTAATCTGGAGAAAAAGTAGATAACGCGTGTATCACCGTTCATTCCTCGTAATTCAAACCGGGCAATCACGTTCATGTTTTATATTAATCGGTACGACGAGTACACCATTATCGGGCGGCGCGTTTTAAACGGGGACGTTGCGAGGAGAACGAGGGTTCGTCAACCGGGTGGATCTTCGATCCGCGATGGGAAAACGCGTGTGCCGATTCGTTATCAGAATTTCAAAATTTCGCCGATCGAAGATTGAAAAAATCCGATTCGGGAGGCTGGTCATCAACTTGCGGAACCGTTAACGTAATTTAGTTTTCGCGGCGACTTCGAGGGAAATTCGAACGGCGATTTTGAAGTACATAGAACGTAGCGAACTTCTGGGGCAGAGGGAGGAAATTTGATCCGCGCCAATAGTTGGGGGCGAGGAAACAGTACGAGAAGTTCGGATTTACTTGGAAGATAATTTGAAACGAGATAAGCACGAGGGTAATTGGACCGTTTACTTTTTAAAGTAATCTAAGTCCATTTAAAAACGAAAATCAAGTATCATATAATTTGTGATTAATTTAGTATGGACTTTTTATTTTTGACTGGTTGATATTTAATGTTACTACGAAATGTAAAGTCCTCTCAGATGAGCCAATAGAAAAAGCTTCTTAATGACAGCTATATTGAATTTCTAATCGATCAGATTTTTCAGCGGTATAAAAATACATTTCAAATCTTCAGAACGAAGATCCTCTTGGTATTGGCGTAGAATAATTATAATTTCTTTTAACAATGACAAATACATATTGAAAAAATTAATGCATATTTATCACAAAGTGTTTATAGAAAATTCAATATAGCACAAAATTAGTCCAGTATTGGCCAATACCTTGTCCGATCCTAAACTGGCCAACAAGTGAAATTGCATAGCTGTTGATACGCCTTGAATTAGCCTTGAATTTTCTCGAAAGAATACAAAATTTGAGCTGGACTTGAAAATTGAAAATAAACGGCCCAGTTAACGTGGACATCCGGCGACCAGCTATTGGCGCTCGTTTAGTTCTGTCGACCCGCATGAATCGATTTTTCTACCTGAGCAGCAATCAACTCATCAAGTAATTTCCGAGGGGATTATGATTTACGGTGTTGAGATTACAGGGTCGAATTTAGTGAGCATAATAAGATATTTAAAAGCGAGGCGAAACAATAAGTTAAGAGATGTGAGAACCGTATAATTTTTCATATTCGGATGAGGGATATAGTTTACAATCTTTAGACGAGTCGGATGTATTCCTGTGTATCTTTCAGAGATAATAAAAATTGCGTTGACACGATATCTACAACCCGAGCTGTATGCGAAAATTACCGAGAAAAAAAAGAATAAGAATTGGCGAAGATACTTTTCGTACCTATATTGTACATTGGTAAATATATACTTATCGCCTGTATTATACCGCATAATAATCGAAATGTTACAGTAGCGGATTATTTTAAGAACAAGGTATCCAAAACAAATACATGTGAAACCGTACAACAGTAATAGAATTCTGTTCGACGATACATGGCAAGGTATTATAGGGAATGGTCTAATGGTTTAATCGGTTGATGCGAAACAAGGGAGGTCTCGACGTTAGCAACTCTTGTACAGACATAGGGGAATTACCGTTCACGGGTTTTCAATTCATTTAACGAATGAGTCTACTACGGAAACGTTGCGTTAAGGTAACATTATAGTTCTCTGATATTTTCATTTTTATAGAGGATTGTATAAATTGTATAAAAAAATTATTAAGGAATTTTAGTAAGGTGAATGAAATTGGATGCGCGGACAATTTTGTTTGAGGGACGAAGACGGTAAGGTAACAAGAGAAAAAAAAAGAAAAAATAATACGTGAATTCTAGATAGGATGAGTAATCTGCCCTGCAAACTTCAAAATCGCAAACAACTTACGGGGAACGGTAAGATAATTTTAAATTCGAAACAAAACGATACACGTCTAAGGATCTAATTTTTATTGTTTTAGTCGCGTTTACTATGTAATGTTATTATAAGTACAAAATGACGTTTCTCTATGTAGTTTAAGATATGTAATAAGTTGAAAGAAGAGAATGAATATATCTATCAGAGAATCACACGAGCGTTGATTTTTTAAAAAAATGTGCAGTATATATATAAAGCGAAATCGAATGGTAATAGTTTATTTGTTTTCTGTTATTGTTACTCAAGCGACTACGTAATACATAATGCACCATTTGATGTATATTTGATGAATAAGAGATTCTTGAATCAAATACTCATCTATCTCATTTATTTTTATTACCACCTTCCCTTAATTGCGTATAAGATGCCGTATAACTCTGTTATTAGTAGAGATACGATAAAAGTGCATGCAACCTTTCTTGCAGATCTCGGCGAAATCTACAACTTTTGTTTAAACCATTTTTCGCTAGCATGACATTTTAGATTTCGATACTTTCGGTCGAAAAGCCAAAGGGTCCCCCCTTTGCATCATTTTTGTTTTTTGCTAATTACTCGTTAATTATATATGCTAGCGAAAAGTGTTTCAAGTAAAAGTTGTAGATGTCGATGAGACCTACAACTTTTATGCGAAGCATTTTTTGCTGAGACCAATAGTTTACCAGATATTGACGAAAAACTGACTAAATTTTGGGATAAAATTTTAGTTCCAAATTTCGCTACCCCTGTTTTTCGGACCACGTGGCGCCACCGTCGCTAATCAATCCTTTGTTTTTCGCCGATATCTCGCTTATCAGTAGAGATACGAGAAAAGTGATAAGGACCTTTCTTATAGATTTCGACGAGATCTACAACTTTTACTTGAAGCATTTTCCTCTAGAATGAAGATTTAACGATTTGACCTTGATATCTCGTTAATTAGGCAAATTAGAGCAAAATCATTATAGCCGTCTTGTAGCCCGCGAAAAACCGTGCAAGTTTCATATAAACCATTTTCCGCTAGGACCAACGGTTCGCGAGTTATTAAATAAAAACTAGATTTTCAGGAGCGCAGGACTTCTCAGGTGTGAACACTGTCACTTCCTCTCTAATCTTCCAAAGGATCAGGAGTAATAAATATGCCACAAACTATACGCATAGGATAGGTACTATACTTAGGAAAGTAAGCAAGATTTTATATTGTAAATGGGATTTATTAAAATAACGCCGCTGTATAAAATATACTCTATTCGTGTAAATTAAAAAATTTGTATTTATCGATTTTTTATCGAATATTGTATTAATTTTCCGGTAGCCATATGTCCGATGTGCAGTCACCTCCTGGGTAACTATACAATGAAGTTACAATTATTATTTACGCAAACGAAATTTTATAAAATACTTACCGCATTTCGTGCGCAAGTAAAATGTCATCTTTATCTGCCCCGAAGTCCACCAAAAATTGATCGTCCAGTGTCATCCCTCCGTTCTTAACATCGACGTCCAGTTTGACCATAGTCGAGCCATTTCTGAAAAATGTTATCAATAGCCAGAGATGGAAAATATCGAAATTCAAATTACATACTTAACGTGATCTGGGTAGAACTGTTTGTCCCAAGGTTTGAAAATGGAGGTGGTTACGTATAAACGTGTCCCATCGAGGCTTAATTGAAGCATCTGCGGTGATCCGTAAAGTCGACGACCTTTCACGTAAACCGGGCTCGGCTGCGTTTGAAGTTCAGCATCTTCAACAACTCGGATAGTTGAGTCGTTCAAGATTAAACCACCGAGAAAAACTTGGCCCGTTAATTTCGGATTATCCGTATCGGAAATATCATACTGTCTAACATCTCCTTGAAGCCAATTCGATAAGTAAAGATACTTATCGTCGAGACTAATTAAAATATCCGTTATCATTCCTGTAAAACCAGTGTCCAGTTATCATCGAAATTTTGTTAGTAATTGCGATTAATTATTAGAAATAGATTATTTGACGTATTTTAATGTACCTCCCATCTGTGAGAGTTCCCAAGTTTCAATTTTCCAGTTTTCAACCTTCTTAGGAGAAACTTGAATCACTTTTTTCGCAGCCCATTTACCATCCGGTCCTTTATCAAATTTATAGACATTCGATGTGACCGCACATCCGACGAATCCTACAGAAGATTTGGGATCGTGAAGAAATCGTATTTCTAGCGGCGCGATTCCGTCATTGCCGAAATTCAAAACATGTTTCAGCGTTCTATCGCTCCACGAATAAAAGTTCAGACTTCTGCCATAAAGCTCTAAAAAAATGATCAGAAAGAGTGATCACAGTGTATTCTTCCTCAATTTGTAATAATCAAATGTTGCGTCATATAAACTAATACGAACTAGGATCAGAGGCGACGTTTGGAGTGAAGCCTTTCTTAAAAATACGAGGCACTCCCCATTCGCTCGCAACGAGGACGTCGTGATACGGTTGATACCAGAAATCATAGCCAAATGCCGCCTTTGCTTCTCCCTTGGTCCAGGTGCCTTTCACCTCAAGCGTTTCGGAATCGATGCAAAGAAATTCACCCAACGCATCCCCGTTTGGTTTACCCATCGCGGAGATCATAATTTCCCCGGTTGGACTGCAATGACTGGTGTGCAACGTTGATAATCCGTGTCGATGCACTTCCTCCGATTGCAACACCTTTAAGAGAATATAAAAAATTGATATCTGCGTTTCAATCAATCTTTGATATAAATCATACTACTGAAAAACTGAATAATGTGCGACTAATAAGGCAGTGAACCTTTTTAATTGACGGTGCCCGTTCATTGCTCGTATCTATGAAATAAACGCGGTCGGACATCAGACAGGGAAGCACCAGGGTATCACGTTTCCGAGGTTTGTCGTGGCAGCTGCTGCAGATGTTCCAACCAGAATGATGCAGCTCGTCGCCGACGTAAGGCATTCGTAATTTGTGAATAATCTATAAACAGTAGAAAATACTTATTACGATGCCTAAACAATGCATAGTGTGAATAGTAATTATTTAATTGATTGTTTCAATAATAATAATAATTCTATGTATGCGGTTTGTATGGACCTTGCAGTAATCGGGACTCTCGGGATCTAGATCAACGGTACTTAGCACGTCTGCTTTATTTGGGTCCGTGTGAATACAGGCGACATACATCAGCTTCTCTCGTGGTCCCTCGATCATCGCCGCTTTAGGCGATCTGTAACCGGGACCACGGCAACTTCCACAGTCTGCAATTAAGTAGTAACGTAAGTCAACAGCTGTGATCGCTTATTCGTTAGAAGAATTATAAAATACCTTTCGTTTTCGACATGGTAACGATTATTTCCCAGTAGTTTTCGACGGTCAATGCCAACTAAAGCGTAAACTTTGCTAAGGGCAAGAAGAACGAGATTAAAAGTTATAAAACGGTAGGAGTGAGGAATTGAAGGAGGGGATGGTTTGACGATTGGTTGATGATAGTTAAACATCTCTCTCTCCGCGGTAATCTGTTTTCCCGATACATACCGCGTACGTACTTACGTGGTATCTGCTCGGTGTACAGTCGTTCAACAGTGAACACACAGTAGCGCCGATTGCCGGATGTTTGCCCGCGGAGACGTTCCGATAATAAACCGCCGAGTCAGAGAGCACGAGTGGGAATAAGATAGATATTTCGTACTATCGTTTAACAATTTTATAAATAACATTTTTATTTACATAAACAAGAAGAAATTACATTTATTTGTACTGCAATTATCATATTTTATTTACTTTATACAGTAATAGAGATAGAGATAATTGTACAGAAATGTAAAATTATTTTCTCGGAACACGAAAGTCGATCGGAGAAGTTTATGTATAATTTTTGGACCTTAATACAAGTTCCGCGTAGTTTAATTTACGAAATAAAAATACTATTATCAAAAATATGAAACAATTTGTTTAATTAGCATCGATACTCCTCTCTTCCAAATCGACGTTACAATGATCTTTCATGAACGTGAATAGATATATATACATAAATTTCATCAATATTCTTACACGATTAAATTTTCATCTACTTTAATAATACTACAACGCATAACAATTGTCTAAACAGCCCGAAAGTTTAAAAATAGTGAAACGTATCGCATATTTGTTGCAAATTGCGTGTATTATATATATATATATGTATACAGATACACATATATATATAAATATATATATGTAATAAATATTATATATATATAAAATGTTTTATAACTTATAACTAATATATGAGATACAGATCTGAGCTGCGTATATCATGAGATGAGCTTATGAAGTCACTTCGAAGTAAATGCTTGGACGCATCATCACATCTTAAACTAAAGTGTTAGTGTTCCTTCGAAAATTATAATACATACTTGTCATTAATGTAGTCACTCTTACAGATTGTGCAGCATATGTATTATCTGACGTGCTACCGTCTTAAAACGTATTCCAAGCATACAGTACGATAAGAAATGAAATACACGCAAATTCAATGCGACGCTCGTTTCCCTTCTAAAGTTTCACAAAATTTAAAAAGCCTCGTCACACGACGTCGGAGTCTGAAATTACGTCCATAACGAAAAAGGTACCATAAGTACAAGTCTAAGAATGACGCGTTGAAACAATCTGTTTAAATAGTAGATATGTCTGCGGTATTCACGAAGTTTAGCGAATAATGGAAATGTTTAGCTTAGAAAGTAAGTGAAAATTATAACTGCGAAGAATATTTTATATGGTATTATTCAAATCTAGTCGTGGTCTTTTGCTGTGAACGGTAGACGTGTCGTCCTCAGAGTCGCCATTGGCGGATAAAAAATCTCGCTTTCTATCAGTTTGCTGAAACAAGTAAAGAACAGAATTTTTATAGGATTTAAAACGGATCATTCATGGACAGAGAAAATACGTACATTCTTGTCCCAGTGCTGATGAAGGTACCTTAATAGTATCGTTGTTTTCTCTGTGACGATAACTGCAAATAATTTTGTATATAATTATTCGTCTTGATACATACCTAAGTCTATTATACAAATTAGTCTATTATACTTTGTTCCGATGGGTGATCCCTGGTGGGAAGGTAAACTGAAGGCTTCTTTATACAAGTTCTGTTTCCACTATCTGTATGAAAGTTAGCAAAATTGCTTTCATTATGTGACGGCAGACCCCTTAAGAACTCAACAATAGACTGCAAATAAAATTAATCACGATGTGATAACGAGCCAGTAAAATATAATTTCGTTGACATAAATAGAAAGTGGTGCAGTGTTTTAGTAAGACTGCGTTACTAATTAAGGTTATCGATGTAAATACGTGAACGTTATTAGCCGTTACGTATGTATAAAAAATAAATCATCTAAAAGTCATTTTACTCATCCGCAAATGTAACAATTGCATCTGAGGGCGTGAAAATGATTAGTTTTGACATCTGAAGTGTTATTTACGTTATTCGAGGGACGATTATATTCTTTCGGAATATTTCGATATAAGTTGTCTATAACCTAAAAATTTAGCCAATTCATAACGAGGAACAATCACAGCGTAGGTAATGAATAAAAATTAAGTTTTACCATCTTGTAAGGATCTAATAAAATTATCGCGTTATCAGATACTAATTTTCGTTGAGTTTCTCAACCGAGGAACTTAATTTTAAATGTCTTTAATTGGAACGAACTGAATCGCCGTCATTTCGTCACAGAGAAGCACACAACACAGAATCCACGCTGTCTAGATCAGAGGTGCCACATCGGGGATAGGACCCATCAAAATCAGCCCCTCCACTTACGCACACTATCACACAATATCCGTATTTGCGTAACTTCGGTTAGTACAGAGAGAGAGAAGGTGAAACATCTGTCACTCTTGCATTTGATAAACTCATGCCACAGAGAAAATGATGAAGTTACGTTTCAAACTTTTCCAAGGAACCACTTCATCCATCTAAATACTATTAAAGAATGCTAGCACATGTAATCGTTGGAACAACAAATGGATTGTCCGTACGAACTGCCGTCGAAATCAGGATCATATCCGAATGAATAATTGAACCTCTTCGCTTCGAAGAAATTTCTTCATGATTGACTGTGTTCACGATCACGTGATCGAGTAGCTTCACGCCGCTGGATGCCGGTGATTTTCTACAGTTATAAACTAATCTCTATATAAGTACATGATTAACGATTTAACAGTGTTAAATAAAAAGTATAAATTACGTAAAGAAGTAGGATTATAAAGAACTGTTAATAATACTGTCAGCTCACCGATACGGGTGCTAACACGAACACATGCATAAGCATTAGCAGCTTGAAGTGGCTGTTTGCTTGCTCTCTGTAAACACGCTTTTCTAAGTAGCAATTCGAAATCAATCTCTCCTTTATGCTGTTTATAACGAAGGTGTTCAACGTTACAAGATTAAATTTGTATAAACTGAAACAGAGTTATTATTTGTTCGTGAGATTTAAGAGTGCCGATAAAAACATGAAAGTTCTTAACGTCGCGGAGAAGAACGATGCCGCGAAAACAATCGCTGGCTTTCTGTCTCGCGGTAACTGCAGAAAGGTATTTCAGATTTCATTTTCACTTTTTCATTATTACGAGAAATAAGTTAAACGATTGAACATCAAGACTTTCAAATATTATGACTTGTCTCTTATGACTTGTCTCTAATTGTTATTTAGTTTATAATTATTTACTTTATTATTATATAATAATGAGTAGAACCATCGTTAAAAGTTGTCATTTATTTCTGGTATGATTTACAAGCTCCTGCGTAGATGATATTTATTTTATTTTATCTCTTGCAGAGAGAGGGATTCAGCGTGTACAATAAGATTTATGAATTCAATGTTAACCTGTGGAATAAGAATTGTGACATGATAATGACATCTGTGTCTGGTCACTTGTTGAATCATGAGTTTATTGGATCGTATTCTAAATGGAATGGTTGTCATCCATTAGCCCTGTTCGATGCACCTGTAACGAAACAATGTATAGATGAGACCGGTATAAAAATTAAGAGAACGTTGGAAAGAGAAGTAAAACACTGCCAGGCGTTAATTATTTGGACAGATTGTGATCGTGAAGGAGAGAACATAGGCTTTGAAATCATCCAAGTCTGCCGGGCTGTCAAACCAAATATCGCCGTACACAGGTAATAAAGTAAGTCATTAATATGGTTGTATCTTATGTTATATAACTCCAAATACTTTTGTTTGACAGAGCGAAATTTTCTGAGATCACAAACATATCTGTAAATAGAGCTCTTCAGAATTTGTGTGAACCAGACAAAGCGATCAGTGATGCAGTAGATGTAAGAAGTGAATTAGATTTAAGAATAGGTATTTAATGTGAATTTTATGTACTTCGTATATTTGCAAGTTTGTACGCAACAGGTGTAATGTTTCCAGGTGCTGCGTTCACAAGGTTTCAAACGTTGAGATTGCAACGAGTATTTCCTCAGAACCTTGCCCAGATGTTAATTAGCTATGGTAGCTGTCAGTTCCCTACATTGGGATTTGTAGTCGAAAGGTTTTTAGCGATAGAGAGATTTAAGCCTGAACCATATTGGAAATTGAAGGTCATAGATAATCGTGATAATCTTTCCGTGGAGTTCAGATGGGCGAGAGTAAGGCTGTTTGAGAAATTACCTTGCCAAGTACTTTTAGATGCATGCTTAGAGCAGCCTAATGCGACTGTATTGAAAGTGACAGTTAAACCTAAGACCAAGTGGAGGCCGTTACCACTGGACACAGTTGTAAGCACATATTGAAAAGTACATATGATAATTGCATGGGTTACTTAATTTTAATTCAAAATTAAATGAATTTAGGAATTAGAGAAACAATGTTCTCGCAAACTTCGTATGAGCGCGAAGCAGGCAATGAAAATTGCAGAGAAGTTGTATACTCAGGGTCTGATCAGCTACCCTCGCACGGAAACAAATATATTTCCGAAGGAATTGAATTTAACTCCGTTAGTTAATAATCAAGTAAATGATTCGTCTTGGGGTAATTTTGCTCAACGGTTATTAGAAGAAGGATTAACTCCGAGACAAGGGAAAAAGAGTGACCAAGCTCATCCCCCTATACATCCAATAAAATATACTAATTCCTTACAGGGTGCGCATCGTTTTAAAATTTTTCAATATTACAAAGTCGTTTTATCTTTAACATAATCAATTATTTAGGCGATGAAGCGGAAGTTTATAATTATGTAGTTCGACATTTTCTCGCTTGCTTATCGAGTGACGCGGTGGGTCAAGAAACAGTAATAGAGATCGATATAGCTGGAGAGAAATTTACTGCTAATGGTCTACGTATCATTAGGAAGAATTATTTAGAAGTGTACATATATGAGAAATGGTCAGACAAAGAGATAGCAGCTTATCAGGAGGGAGAAGTTTTCAGACCAGCTAGCATAGATATGATCGAAGAGGAAACGTCTGCACCTCAATTGCTAACCGAAGCTGATTTGATCAGCTTGATGGACAAGTACGGCATCGGTACCGACGCCACTCACGCCGATCACATAGACACCATAAAGTCTCGCCAATATGTAGGCTTGGTCGATGGAAAGCATTTGATGCCAGGGAAGCTTGGAATAGGATTGGTAATGGGGTACGATAATATGGGTTTTCAAATGTCGAAACCAGATCTGAGAGCTGATTTAGAAAACGGTCTCAAATTGTATGTCGATTTCAGTTTTAGTAATGTACGTGAAACTTATATTCTCCGAACACATCGATGAAACCTTTTTGTGTTTATTGCATAGAATATGCGATCGACAAAAGGACCCAAAGGAAGTTCTGCAAGATCAGATAAGTAAATATCGTGAGGTATTTAAACTGTCTTTGGAACGGGCTAACTTGATCGATCAAGCTTTGGCCGAATATCTTAACGAACGTCCAACCGGGGTGGAAGGTCCAACGTTTAATGAGCTACCTGAGCATATTACCATCTTCAAGTGTCCGAAATGTAATTCGGACATGGTTCTCAAAACTAAAAAACAGGGCACAGGGAAATATATTAGCTGCATGGGATTTCCGACGTGTACCAATGCGATTTGGTTTCCTGATGGCGTTGAATCTGTCGACGTTCTGGATGCAGTTTGTCCACACGTAAATAACTTTATTATATGTGCAACATTTCTCATTACGAGTTATAATTAATCTCAATATTGGCTTTCAGTGTCCGGGGAATATGCGGAAATTAAAATTCAAATTAGCACGAAATTTGCAAACAATGTTTGACAGTGATTACACGACATGTATAGGTGGCTGCGACCCCTCGTTTAATGAATTTTTATCTATAAGAAGAGAAAATTTAAGAAGCCAACCAGGAAACGACACCGGTTATGGTAGTCTGTCCAACGAATCTATCGTTTCGAATTCAAGGAACAATGGGATTTCTCGCGGGGCTTCTACCCAGAACCGTACCAACGTAGGGCTCATGTCATCTCAGAATCAAACCCGTCGTAATAATACGGGAAGACCAGCAAACACGAACCCGCGAGGTGGCTCAAGAACTAACACGAGGACCCAACGCGGTTCTCGAGAATCTGAATCGTCGAACAATCCACAGGATCAGGGGTGGGAAAGTAGCAATGCGAGCATTATGTGTAACTGCCATGAAATGGCAGTTCAACTTAAAGTGAGAAAAGAAGGGCCAAATCAGGGTATAACATTTTTATACATTTACGAAGATCACCTACAAATATATATTATACATCTACAAAAATCTTATTCAGTATCGCCTTTTTTGTGTAACTTTTTTCAGGAAGATTTTTTTACACGTGCTCGAAACCTCAAGGCACTGGTTGTGGTTTTTTCCTTTGGGCAGATGATGGTCAGAACGCAGAAAGCAATACGAATAGGAATTCGAACCGGCCAGCAGCTTCAAATACTAACACTGGTCGAAATTTCAACGCTGGGCAAAGCTGGAATGCTGGACCAAGTTACAATGCTGGACCGAGTTCCAATAGTGCATCTTCATCGTTTTCCGGAGAGATCAAATGCCATTGTAACACACCAGCAGTCCGGTGAGCATATTTTGAACAAGATTGTTTTCTTGTTGTCTCACAGGCAAATAATTATTTATTTTATTTCAGACGAATTGTACGTAAAGATGGTCCTAATCAGGGGCGAGCTTTTTATGGGTGCTCTAAGAGCATGGAAGAATCCTGCAAATTCTTTCAATGGGACGATGAAAACGCTGTAAACAATACGCATAATAACTCGTTTGGTAACTCAGGTAAAAGGAAAAGAGGAGATAATCAAAACAAAAGACCGCAATCGAAGCCTCGCTCTACTCGGAAATGCGGTATATGTGGAACAGAAGGTATGCATCTTACATCTGATCTTTAAACTCGTATCGAAATACATGATTCTGTTTTCAGGGCATACAAAAAAGACTTGTCCTCAGAATGCACTGGATTGATGACAAGTAAAAGGCTTAGTATTAAAAATACAGTTTCCTTTATTTTTAATATGACTAGTCAAATAATGGCAAGTTCTTGTAAAGATTCACGATGTGCCTTAAATTACATGTAGCGTATTTTTGTAATATATTTTGTACATACATACTCATTACCTCCATATCAAATTGTTGTGCAGCAATTTTTATCCCTATTTACACGTACGTAAATGCATGAATTATTCCAATGAAATGTAAAAAAAAAGAACATGTATAGTGATCTTGATACAAAGTATCAAGATTCGCTTTTACTGTACAACAACTTTTTCTTTAACTTATCTAATTCTTCTTTTTGCGAATTGGATTCCGCCGTTGTTTGCGTCAACTGCAACAAAATAAAGCAGTCCGATTATGTTTACAAAAAATATGTTAGCGTTTCAATGAAAATCAGATATTATGTTACCATATCGAGGAGGACTTCGAATTTCAGTTTCAGCAAATTGTTCTCGTCCTCCAGTCTCTTTATTTCCTTCTTTAATTTTTCATTCTCTTTGTATGTACCACCGATCTTGCCTGATTCTAAGGAAGAACAAGATTTCAAGAATACGATTTAAACAGTTCGCGTGAAACATTTGTAACAAGTTACCTGGGATCCATGATCCCGATTCGAACAGCGTTTCTTGATCTCCTAGCTTTAAGCGTATAGGTCCGACGTTCGGCCCTAATTCCTTTTCTATTCGCGACGGGCTGAAGTCTTTATTCGCCAAGAAAACGCCTACTTTCCTCGTGGGCGTCTTCTTCGGAGAGAATTTATTTGAAAACAATGGCATTACGTGCGGCGCGTCGGCTTGTACGTACTAAGGTTAAACGTACGAAACGTACGCGACGATGTTGACATAAAACCGACAGTTTAAAATTTATACGAATGCATCCAATTATCCTTCGTCGAACATAAAAAAGATTGTTATTCCACGATGACCGTTGCGTCAGAAATTTAATAACTGGAGGAACGAGACAAGAGAGGAGAAGCGGGGAAGTAGCGAAGTAGCGGCATGTGAAGTACCGAGGACCGCGGCTGTCGTTAATCTCGATTATTATCTCGCATTCGAATTAACCGAATACAATGTTGATTGAACTACCGTGTTTCAGGAAGAATTTCTCTCGCGAGGACACGAGTAATCTCCAGAAAGGACGCGTTGTTATCAGTGTCTCCTTCGAGCCTTTGTTTACAATCGCGCCTCCAACGTTTCGTCTGCTAGTAGCGTCAGCGTGAGGCTGTTCCTCGTAAGTATATTACGTTACTTTTTTCGCAACGCGAATGACGCATCGTCTCTAGACTTGTAACGGGACGATCAATACGATCTTGCATAACCAGCTGGATCTGTTCAACAGGCTGTCGATCAGTTAAGAAGGTGTGGTTGCGACTCTCCTGGTTAACCTATAAATTGAACATAATGGCTTGGCTCGGGACGATAGCCAGCAACGTTCTCCGGAACATCGTTTGCCCGGAAGTGCCGCCAACGTTGGTTCAAGAAGTCAAGCCGGAAAATTATAGTAACCGACACATCGAGTGTCGCGAGGACGGTATCGTGCTTTACGGGCTCGGCGAGAAAACTCAGGAGAAATATGAAATCGTCCTTCACAGACCTTGTACAGAAACGTTGCACCAGGCGTACAGGTAAATATGTCATGCGACGTTTACTTCATATCGTAAAAGTAAAATATTAATCCAAGTATATTGCTTTCAGTTTATATAGATCCGAAGACAAAGCACAGGCAGAAACACATTTCCTTGTATTTAAAGACAAGATTCCGATACTAGTTCAAATCTGTCGTGAGGTAATTATTTTTTACAGCGACGATTTTATAAAAATAATTAATGAGAATCTGTTTACGCAGATGTGTAACGTGAGTAAGATACAGAAGTTGTGCGACACGTTAGTGGATCATCCTACATGGACGTTGGCTCATCTGGCAGCTCATTTCGCTCTCTACAATGCCTTCGCGCATGCCGTCGTGAATAGCCAATTAAATAGCGGAGACGTGGAGACAGGGATGTCTCCGTTGCAAGTCGCGGTGCAGACAAATAATCTACGTACAGTACAAATGTTGATAGAGGCTAAAAGTTCACTGGAGCATCTGGATTACAGCGGTAACACCGTGTACCATTACGCAGCCACATCTACCAAAGAAATAATTCTATCGCTCGGTGGTGATCTCCCAAACAGTCTAAATAGTCGTAATAGTAACGGTCACACACCGATGCACGTCGCGTGCCTGAACAATAAGCCCGAATGCGTGAAAGCTCTTTTATTGATCGGCGCGGATGTGAACGTTCCTGCCACCGAGGGACAACCCTCGAGTCCCGGTTACGTAGGGGACTTCCTTCACAGTAAACCGAACGTTCTTCACGCGGAGGACATGAAATTCGGCGGCACCCCGTTGCACTGGTCGTTAAGCAGAGAAGTGGTCAACGCGCTGATAGAAAGCAACTGCGATATAGACGCTTTGAATTTCGATGGCCGCACAGCGTTGCATATAATGGCAATGAGGAAACGATTGCCGTGCGTGGTGGCTCTCTTGAGTCACATGGCCTCCGTGAATATCGTCGATAAGGACGGCAACACGCCGTTACACTTGGCTGTGTCGGAAGGCACGATGGCCATAGTGCAAACTTTGATAGGTTTCGGCGCGGATATTGACGCGAGGAATTACAAAGCGGAAACACCGCGACACATCGTGAATCCAGACACCCCCGAGGGCCAGAAGATTCTATATATCTTGGATGCGGTGGGCGCTCAGCGTTGCCCGCCGGAAATGCCTAATTGTAGAATCGGCTGCAAGCACGACGAGAACTTTAACGGCATCGCGCCGCAGCAACCACCGAGCGCTGTGCCGCGTACAGTCTTGGATCAAATGCTTCAGGTATCCGGGATGGATAAGATGGCCTCGCAGACGCAGATCATAAAAGGCGGTCGGTTACTCTGCCTCGATGGTGGCGGGATTCGCGGCTTGGTTCTTGTACAAACTTTGCTAGAGATCGAGACGATCCTTCAGAAACCTATCGTAGAGTGTTTCGACTGGATCGCCGGGACCTCGACCGGCGGGATTCTCGCCCTTGGCTTAGCGACCGGCAAGTCTCTACGGGAATGTCAAGCGCTCTATTTTCGCATCAAGGAGGACGCGTTTATCGGCACGCGTCCGTATAACAGCGAAGGCCTGGAGAAAGTATTGAAGAACAGCTTGGGCGAGAAGACGGTCATGTCGGATATAAAGAAACCAAAGATAATGATAACCGGCGTAGTGGCTGATAAAAAACCCGTCGATCTTTATTTATTCCGTAACTACGACGCGCCTAGCACGATATTAAACGTTCCAGAGAGCTCGATGCAAGTCACTCCGCCGAACGAACAATTGGTATGGCAAGCCGCGCGGGCTACCGGCGCAGCCCCGTCGTATTTCCGTGCCTTCGGTAAATTCATCGACGGCGGACTGATAGCGAACAATCCGACTCTCGACGCGATAACCGAAATTCACGAGTACAATCTCGCGTTGAAGGCCGTCGGTCGCGAGAGGCAAGTGATCCCGCTCTCGCTGGTAGTCTCGTTGGGCACCGGTATGATACCTACTAGTCCATTGAAAGATATCGATATATTCTTCCCCGAAAGTTTATGGGACACCGCGAAACTAGCTATGGGAATGTCGGTTCTCGCGATGCTGTTGGTAGATCAGGCAACGGCCAGCGACGGGAGGATCGTCGACCGCGCGAGAAACTGGTGCTCCATGATCGGAGTGCCCTATTATAGATTCAATCCGCCATTATCGCAGGACGTCGCCATGGACGAGAAGAGCGACGAGACTCTGGCCGAGATGATTTGGGGCGCGAAAGCGTTCATGCACGCGAATAGGGATCAAATAAAAGAATTAGCTGCTCTGATAAATCGTGATATATAGAACAGCGAATAAACGGGGCTGTGCGTCGAATCTCCGAGTATGTAGGTATGACTCTGTTGCACTTATTTCAAACTGCTCTCTTTTTCTTCCGCCATTCCGTTGGTTCGTTAATTGATTTTTGTATATTTGTTCGTCATCCGTGATTCGATGTATTTTCGAGTATCCAGCATAATAAAATGTAACATTGATGATAGCGCACAATTCGGTTCAGTTAGAATTTTCATCTTCTGTTCAGTGGAAGACTATCCGCACGGATAGGAAAACGGTTAGGAAAGTATGCGTGTATGAATGAGTGCATGAAGGGAATCTCTATAACAAATGATAGAAAGTAAATTATTTTACTCGAGCGTATATACATCATAGAGATAATCGCGTCGGGCTGAAATCATTATCCGCCGAGAAAACATCCACGTTGGTCGTGGGCGTCTTCTTCGGAGGGAATTCATTTGAAGACAATGGCGTTATGTTCGACGCGACGTTGTTGACATAAAACTAGTAGCTTAAAATTTACAGGAATGCATCTAATTATTCCTCGTCGAACGTAGAGCAAAATTATTATATTTATATATGTGATGTATTATTGTACCCAATAGATTACATGTGTAATATGAAACGGAGATTATCTCTATGATATACACATGAATTAAAAAACCAAACTGTAGATTGTCAGTAGAACCAAGTACTTAGATGTTACGATCGATATTTATCGAGTGATTCGTTTATTTATTCGCAAGTATTGCCAAAGAAATAAATAGCATAGAAGGGAAGGAGATTACAAAGCGGTTTAATAAACTATTCGAGCCTGGCGCGCTCGTTCTACGTTCACCTGAAACAATCGTTCATTCCTCGGTAACGAAATTACGCAAACGGGCAAAAAGCATCGTACGCTCTACCGCGGGCCCATGTAGTAAGGCGGCTGTGTCATGGACGCGGAAATGTACGGATAGAAGGAGTGAGTCGAGACGCCTTGCGTCTGGTACTCGTTGTCCTCGTGCATCGCGTATCCCTCGGGAGCCGAGTAATACTGGGTATGAACGTACGCGTGCGACTTGCTCGTGCTCGTCACGTCCATCGGGTATTTCAACGGAGCCTCAGGGTACTTGGGTAGATCGTACGGCTTCGTTTGCAGCTCCGAGTACTTCGGCACCGGCTCGTGGTACTTCGCGGCCGAGGACACCTCGTGGTATTTGGCGGCCTCGTAGCACTTGGCGACGTTCGATTCGTACTTGGCGTCCTCGTACGGTTTCTCCGCGACCGAATGATCAGACTGATATTTGTTCGAATCTCCGGGCCAGGACGATCGCGAGAGATCGTAACTGGGCTTGGCATCGTGGTAAATCGGCCTCTCGGAATATAAACGGGGATAGGTGCAGTCGAACGAGCCAGTGGAGTCCAGGGACGTGGTCGGCGAGGATAACGCTGTCCGGTGCATCATGATGCCCATCTGCTCGTCCGATTTCGGTTTCCGTCGACGCGGCTGATACTGCAATTGTCATTTGATATTTTATTGCTGTTCTCGACGAGTCGAGAGGCGAGACGGTCACCTTGTAATGCGGGTGCTGCTTTTTGTGCGCGTTCCTCA
>SHCU01000914.1:14550-27595 GCA_004307685.1 Ceratina australensis | reverse complement strand
CAACGTAAATAACTTTCAGTTTTAATACAATCTTCGCTGCATCGCATTACAAGCAGAGAGGAAATTGTTTCCTGGATTAGCTTCATCTTTACTATTCTAATGATTACAAAATCACTTCAAACATTTTAATGCTAGAAAAATGTATTTGATAGAAGGAAACACGTTCTGAGAAAGTTTCTCACGACGCTTCAGAGAGGAATTTGAAAAGTCCTCGAGAGAGGAGCTTCATTTCGAGTTAGACGCGGATGCTGAAGCGGGGCAAAGCTTGCCTGACAGCACGGTAAACAGTCTTGTTTCCAGTTCTCAGACTTTTTCCTTACGCAGCCTCGCGCGGCCGTCGTTCGATAATTCCGCGTGTTAACGAGGTATCAGTTTTTTAACGCGAGCCCAACGAGAACACGTTTCGGTCACGCTCGCCGTAGGATCGGTTCTCGCGGGCCACTTAACGCTCGCCGCTATTTGCTCGCTCGTTAACACATATTCGGTTGTATCTTCCTACCTCTGGCTCTTGCTTTCCGTTTCCTGAAACTTCGCCGCCAAGAAATCGATGTTAATTAAGGCGACCCAATTCACCGCGCCGCACTGGAGCGCTAACGACGTTCGCCGATAAACTCGGCCGACTAAGAAAGTCTGGATCCACTTGAAACGAGACAGCGTGCACGGAATATTACGCGTCTCTCCACAGTCGCTTCATTGTTTCGGAACTACCACTCGTTTTAAACGTCTGCGAAATTCTTTTACGGTCGGATTTTTAGTTTAGTTTACCGTCGAACTTCGGTGCTCGCGCAACTAAAGTGGCGAGCCGCACGTGTTTTCGGGTGCTTAATGAGTTCCCGTTGTTATTTACTGTTGCCGAAGTAATACTTAACGACGATCATCGTTGTTACAATAATTATTCCTATTATTCCTCTCGTAAAAACATTACTATAAATATCACGTGTGAGAGTACAAGAGAGTTCTTAGTTTAACCGTCAAGCTTCCATTCGTCCGGCCGTTCTGGTCAAATTACTTCCAGCAGAAATTCCAATCCGGTCTGTTCGCGTCATAAAATCCGAAAGAACGCATTACTCGGTCGACGCGTAACAACGTACAAATACCGGGACGCTTAACGACGAGCGAAACGAGGCGAAGAAAATCCCTCCGTTCGTTCAGCCTGTCCAACCCCGTTCCTGTCTGCTCGGCAAAACTCATTTGTCGCCGGCCCGAGGTCGTCGAGTTTTCCTCCCCGGTAGTCGATCCGATGTCGCGGCCTCGACGTCGCAATCGCCGCGTTTGTCAATTTTTTCGTTCCGCAATTAAACGCCGTTCTTCCAACGGCCCTCTCTCACCGGCCGTCGTTGCCGTTCCATCGGCTGGTTTCGATCCCGAAACGCGTTGCGCCGCAACTAAAACCCATCTCTGTCGGGTCCGCCGGGACTGTCGATTTATATTCGAGGGTCGTCGTAATCGTGCAAAGTACGGAACACGAATCAATTCCCTTGCCCGAAGGGTCGCAAGGTGGCGGCTAGGCTGTTGAACGTCGGGCCGGGGTTGCAGCCGAGAACGGTAAGGGGTAGAGAGAGAGAGAGAGAGATAGAGAGAGAGGAGTCGAGGGGACGGCCGTACGAGAAACTTTTCCAGGAGTTCTCCGGTTAAAGTAGCCGAGATCCTTTTCCTCGTCCGGTCCCTCTCGTTCCTTCTCGTTCGACGCCGCACTTCCCCCCCGCGACCCTCACCCGTTTCGGAACTGATCGCAAAAATCGGCTTTCGAAGCCGAGGAGAAACAGTCGAACGAATCCCGGTTACTCTCGAAACTTTGCCTGATAATTGATTGTTTTGCCAGTGAAGCGCGACTCTTTCGCCGGCCCTTGGCCTCCGCTAGGTTACCATCTTTCCCTCGGTTGCACTCTGAACGTTCCAAATCGCAGTTCGACGAGTCTCTACGTCTCCTCTCGCCCGTCACTTTACCCCTTTCCGGCCAACAGTTGTTCTCCCTTTTTTTTTGGGATCCATTGCGTGACTTCGTAAGAACTTGCTCGTTCTATTCACCCTTTTTCCATGTCTCTCCCCTTGTTGTTTTCTACTTCATCATCGTATACTTATACTCCGGAGCAGTTCGAACCGTTCACGATAGCATCATCGCGCAATCTGCGATACGAACTTCCTCCCGGGAGACCCTCACCAGAAATCTTGTATATATGTGTGTGACTGCAGTTCGTACGACCTTTGCAACTATTCGGTTTCATAAACTACAGGGAACGATACGAGTTATCACTCTTGCTATCTTTTTTCAATGCCCGATTCGAGATTTCCGGCGGAGAACTGTTTACCGTGAAAGCCGATAAGGCAATTTGAATTAGGTGATCGTGTTTATTTTTGCGCCGGTGGATAGAGAATTGTTGCGACCGACACGGCGTGTGCAGCGCAATGCGGTGTGGATATAGAGCAGCACTGGAAAAATCCATTAACGTGTTTGCCTTATCTGCGGGAAAGTACTAAAAGCTTTGTCGAGATTTATTGTAAATTCGATGGTCGCTTAACTCTTCCCCTCCGCCGCCTCGTCGCGTCTCGACCCCGCGCCCGGCGCGGCTCGCGTGCTCCTCTTTTTTCCGCCCTCCGTTCAAGCTTTCGGAAAAAATATATCGGCCGAACGAGAAAATGTTTGAACACCTCTGCCGGGTATCGAAGAAAAACGAAGTGACCGAATTTTTCCGGGCGCGAACCTGCGGGTGCAAAAATACGTTCACGTTCGTTTGGAAAGTGAAAATTATTTGTACGATAAAGTTTCGCGGCGAATAAAATAATATTTAAATTCGTACGCGCTAATATTAAATTTCTCGTTTTGCCGATCCTGGTTTTTAATTAAAACAAAAATTATTTTCTGTATTAAGAACGAGATTTTTTTGTTATTTATTAATACGTTATTTTTAATATAAGGATTATAATACTATATTCCTATATAAAGTTAGTTCAACTAGACATCATTGACTCCCTTTGCCCGAGTTAATATAAATCATAATGTACAATTTTAATGCCCTTTCGGCGTGTAGAACTCGCATGGAAATTCATACGAATCTGAATTAGAGAGATAGCGAGGAACACAGAGAGATAGAGAGGGGTAGGCGGAGGAGGAGGGAGTTCAAAATTATTCGCATCGAACGTGCGAACTTGTGCCTTCTCCATGTGGAGTATCGGGCTCGATATGCCATCGAATACATTAGAATTGGTAACTCGTTCGTTCCTACACGTACATCAATAAAGAGCACCTGTTAGTTTCCCTTGAATTCGCGTTTACGATTCCAATACGTGTATTGCACGCGCTCGTTTCTTCCCCAGGTGTAACGAACATGAATTGCTCAAACGCTTGCTCTCTCATTAAAATTATGTCACTAACACGGTTTCATCTGTCCTCATTAATTTTAACATACAGAAACTCTGTAATTCGTTTCAAAGTTAATCTGTTCGAATTATATAAATGCTAAAATTAAATCATAGTTCATCTAATACATTTTCCAAAATAAAAATAATAAAATGATCAATTTCTAAATAAAAACTGAATAAATAATTTAGGCCGTATCGAGCAAAATCGATCTTCATCGCGTTATATCCTCTCGAAAACGATTCGTCGCGGCGTGACGGGCACCCTCGAAAATGTACAATTGATTGCTCATTTACACCCTCTTACGCGCTACCGTCGCGCGGCGCACCCTCCAGCGTCGGTCAGTTTACAGAACGCTTTAATTAACCGCGTTCCGCGCGTGGCCCGCCTGGCCTGCTGAAAATAATATTCTCTCTGCCTCTCTCGGTCGGTGCTTCTCCTCCTCCTCCTTCGGATCCGAAGCCGTCGCGCGCGTTGAATTAATTCCCGGGCGCACACGCGTAATCGGATCATGCATTCAGACATATAATCTTCGCTTTTCGCGGCCACCGTAACACGTATCAAAAAAAAAGGAGCTAGGCCCGCGGGCAAATTTCATTTTTATCTCGGCGGTTCGCGTCAGGGTCGACGCTCGATTTTTCTCTTCGCGGCGCGAAGAGGAAAAATAAACAACCGACGGTTTTAAAGGGACGTAACACGCGTAACCGTCGGCGGTGTACCTGCGTACAGGGTGGGAACAAAACGAAGCAAATGTCGATAATACCGTTATCAGAGCGCAGCCGTGTGTGTCAGCTCGGTAATGAGCCGGGCCGAAGTCAATCATCGACGATGGTGCCCGCGTTTGCAACAACGCTGATAACGATTTCGACAATTTTCCGGGTTATCTCGCGTGACACCCTGCTCCACGACCGACGCTCACCGCAAGTTTTCCGCAAAGGGCCAGATGGACAGCGTGTAATAATAATAGCTATCAAGTATTAAGTTAATGAAGGCAAGAATCAATTATTAAATAACAGACGAGAATGCAAGTGTATTTCAAATCGGTAGTTTCATTTACTCACGGAAATTATTACGATCAATTTGTTAATAATGTAATAATTTATTTGAACGTTATCGTTCGTTCATACGTTAAAATTTATTTACAGACAGTACCAACATTTCTGTCGACGAAGCAGTAACTTTCGCAAAGCCAAAACGCTTTCTATCCGCGATTCCATTTAGTGTTTCCGCGTAAGTGACCGGAGCGTAAAACGACGAAACGGTAACGAACGTGACGGCCGCTATAAATGTAGCCCAGCGCGTGTACGAGAGGCTTCCGCGAGGCTTTCGTTTTCTTTCCTCTAGCCACCGCTGTACAGAAGGATTAATCGATCCAGAAATAAATCGGGATTGCACGTGTTAATAAAGATGCTGTGCACCGGGTCAAGAGGTCTTCGTTTCCCCTCTCCGTGGCCGTGTCAAAGCGGAGCCGGATTTATAGATAGAATCATGCGATTCATCACGGTTCTAGGTGTGCAACTCTTTTCAGTCATTGAATAAAACTCGTTCCTTTCCCCCGCGACGTTGCAGACGTTTCGAGCGAATAGAATCATTCGAAGGGAAACCGCGCAGTGTTAAAGGATACTCTAATGAAAAGCCAGCCGGTCAAATAATGAGCTTCTTATAATTGGCAGCGCGCTGTAATTGGTAAACACGAGCGAGGGACGACCTGTTGCGTTGATTGAAAGAACATCGATATAGAAGCTTCGAACCCACCGTACAATTGACCATCGAGTTTGTTTGCACAAAATATTTTTCTATCGATTGAACGCGGCGCGGAGGGAAACACTTGCCGGTTTTATACGACGCGAGGCGACTCTCTAAAATTCAGCGGAACTCTCCGTTTGCGTATTCGTACGGGAATTGGTCCTCGAGGTTCGGCTTCGGCGAAAATACGAAATGTCTCCGGATGGTAGGTAACCCGTTCCCAACGGGAGGGCTGCTTCGCGGAAGCAAGCTCACGTTAGGCTGGCTGCTGCGCCGCGGAAAGTTCACGGGAATGTCAAATTTCCGAGCGCTCGCTTCAAATCAGTGTCCAAATAAACTACCCCACGGCCGACGTCGCTTCTCCTCGTGGGGCCTCGGCTCCCTCGCGTTCCACCCGGCGCGCTCCTCTGTCTTACGTATCTCATCCAACCGTCGGAACCCCTCGTCGCCACGGCTTTCCGCCCGCCGTCCTTCCCTCAGCAGGTTTCCACGGCGCTTCCCTCAGGACTCAGCCGCGGCGGCGTCTTCCACATCGACGACCATCCACGGCTAAGACGTCTCACTTCGCTCGAGATGCAGACTCCGCCACGCCGGATGTTTGGAAACGTTTTCTCACCTCCTCCCGGCCCTCCCGTCGTTCTCTCTTGCCGCGCCGACACCTCTTAGCACTGGCACCCTTTCGTGACAGATGGAAATCTTGCGACCGACTTGCTGCCAGAATTGTTGACGAAATGCTCTCGCGTAACCCGACGCATCGCTGAACTCTCTTGCCCGACGTTTATTCTCTCTTCCTTTCGTTAAAAACAAAAGTAATGTTGCTTGATGAGAGTTGACACCCGCACACGTCGGAAATTATGTCTATCTTGGGATTATGACTTTAACCCTTTCGTTTCGAACGGCGGATATAGACGGTATCCGTACGGTTTTTTTTATTCTCTTATAAATTGTATTTTTATTTATAATAATTGCAACTGAACTGTCTTGCCCGACGTTTATTCTTTCTTCCTTTCGTTAAAAAAAAAGTAATGTTGGTTGATGAGAGTTGACACCCGCACACGTCGGAAATTATGTCTATCTTGGGATTATGACTTTAACCCTTTCGTTTCGAACGGCGGATATAGACGGTATCCGTACGGTTTTTTTTATTCTCTTATAAATTGTATTTTTATTTATAATAATTGCAACTGAACTGTCTTGCCCGACGTTTATTCTTTCTTCCTTTCGTTAAAAAAAAAGTAATGTTGGTTGATGAGAGTTGACACCCGCACACGTCGGAAATTATGTCTATCTTGGGATTATGACTTTAACCCTTTCGTTACGAACGGCGGATATAGACGGTATCCGTACGGTTTTTTTTATTCTCTTATAAATTGTATTTTTATTTATAATAATTGCAACTGAACTGTCTTGCCCGACGTTTATTCTTTCTTCCTTTCGTTAAAAAAAAAGTAATGTTGCTTGATGAGAGTTGACACCCGCACACGTCGGAAATTATGTCTATCTTGGGATTATGACTTTAACCCTTTCGTTACGAACGGCGGATATAGGCGGTATCCGTACGGTTTTTTTTATTCTCTTATAAATTGTATTTTTATTTATAATAATTGCAACTGAACTGTCTTGCCCGACGTTTATTCTTTCTTCCTTTCGTTAAAAAATAAGTAATGTTGGTTGATGAGAGTTGACACCCGCACACGTCGGAAATTATGTCTATCTTGGGATTATGACTTTAACCCTTTCGTTACGAACACCGGATATAGTCGGTATCCATACGGTTTACGGTTCCATTTTGTTCTCCTATAAATTGTATCTTTATTTATAATAATTGCAAAATCTACAAACATGTCGTTATATAATACTGAAAGAAGAAAAGGAATAAAGAATTAGCGTTGCAAGATATAAGTCCGAAGACCAGTTTACCAATGCACAATACGCACACCTTGCAAAGCATTGCTCCAGTGCTTCAATGATGTTACTCCTCTACTGCTCTAGGACTGCCGTAATGAAAGGGTTAAAAACTGTCTTCCTGACTTCTAAACCATAATGGAATTCAGTATTTCTTTATCGTTATTTCTTGTCCAATTTCAAGCTTCATTGCTTGATCCTCAATAATGCGATACAGAATACGAAGCTGACACACACACACTGTGATAATCCGGAACGGAAGGTAATAATTGAAGCAGGGTCAGCTTCACGCGTCAACCGCTTTCATCCCTCGAAACAATCAGCGAACGGTTCTCTCCCCCCTTCCACCCCGTCGGGGATGGTTGATAGACCATCCGATCGTTCCAGACTGACTGAAGTACCGAGCAACACTCAAAACATGTTCCAGCCGCAAGCCGGGAGGAATCGGCCGGTAATCTTAGCCCGGCGAACAGAGACGGACGCGGTTGGTAATATTTCGAGGCGAGTTAGTATCCCGAATCCAATCGAATCGCGATCAAACAGAAGCGGCTCGAATTAATTTCGTAACCGGCATTCAATTCGGACGGGTCGGTTGGTATCCGGCGCGCGTAGGTAGTCCGCTTCTCTAAATCAAGACGGATCAGGCTGGAATCCTCGTACGTCAGTACCGTTGCGTCGCGTCCCGTCGTATGCACGTGCGTGCGACGCAGTCACGTGGACTCGGGCAAATATATAACTGGTTATAGATAACAGTGGCAGCTGGAGATTACGTCGAAGGGGGTTAGTCATCTGATAATTTAATCGATGCTTTCTCTTTATCACTGATATGACGACGCGCAAAAACTGTTGATAAGTAAAATTTACATTGTAAGCTTAACTTGACAGAAAGGAAAGCTTGCAAATTTTATGATCATATTTAGTCGCGGGATTCGTTGGGACGCGCGTTACTTACGGTAAATTTGCCGAATCGCAAAACGGCGAGGGTAAAAATGCAAAACGATCTCGTCGGCTTGCGATTCGGGTGACGTGAAAAAAGAGACACCTGGAAGGTGGACAGGGCACAACAAGGTATGCGGCTAGAATCAACCGATTGGAAACCAGCGCCGGGGCCTTTGTAATCTCTCAAATTGTTGCCTCTGTTATTTTCTGGTCTCGCTCGGTGCCTGGCCTTCGTTTTCTCACGCGCTCTTTCCTATCGCGTGCGGTCAGTCGAGTAACGTCGGAAGATGGTTCCCTTGTTCCATAGAAAATACAGTCGAATTGTAAATAGGAATTGAATCGTCAGAATCAACGGGTCAGGGTAACAGCGTTTACTTATGCGTGGAATGTTAGCTCGGTCTTTGATCACGCGTTCCATACGATTTCCCGCGATCTGTGATTCTGCGGGTTTCACGTAAAATTGATGTCATAATAAATTGCGCACACTAAGTTTATATCTGTTTTCACGGAACTATTTCGTGTCTTCTGTTGGACTAATTCAACGTCGTGGTTGCAGTGAAATTGGCACGATGAAACAGCACCGGTAGCGTTAATTACAAGTACATGCAACAAATTAGCAAGCTAATAATGACAGATCAAGACCTCTCTAAACTGTATTTGACGCTCGCTGAACAAAGAGGCAACTTCGAATACGAAATTGGTCGCTTAATAATCTCAATTTGAAACAGAGGCCACACTTCCCTTTCATTTAACTTGGATCGTAAAATCGAAAGATTCCTTTAATAAACCTCTGAGCGTAATGCAATATGAATTATAAAATGTTGCTCGCACGCGAAACTGCGACGAGGATTATATCTGACAGTCGGAAAGAAAGAACCGGTGGCGCAGGGTTGATTCGACAACGCGATTTCACTGCGAATCGTCACGCACGCGTTAAAAGAGATAGCAGGGGCGATGAGGACACGCGAGCCCTTAACATCGGCGAACGGACGAGGGGTATCAGCCCGGCCGATACGAGGGTGTCATTGTTTTTACGCGTTGATAAGAGCCGCGTTTAATGGCCTGTGGAGTTTTCGAGCCGGCCGTGATTTGTCCTACCCCCGCAGCCTCGCCCGCGTTTTGCATTGACACCGCGGCTAATCCACTGTCTCTCCCCCTGGCTACGCGTTATACAGTAATCTAGCTTTTATCGTAAGTCATAAATATATTTTACTGTCGATCTACTAACACCGTTTAACTGATACGCGGTAAATAATCAATGACGCTTTTAATTGCTTTTTCCTCCGACACGTTAGTCCCGTGCGTGACGCGCTATCTAGATCGCAACGTACGGTCAAAACGCGAATGTTGATTCGGTACGAAAGAATTCTCCGATGTCTAAAGACTGTTTATCCTGTTTCGACAATTTCGGATAAATAACGCGCGTATCGTACGGCTAATTACCGGCTCGCCAATCTCTCAAATTGCTTCGCGCGCTCCTACGGATCGTAAAATTGCACGTAATTACACGATGATCAGCGATAAATCGTAATGGATGCACGAAACCCGGCGCATCTAAAGCTCTCTCTCACTCTCTCTGGAAAAGCCTCGCTCGCGCGTTTCTCGAATTATTCGTTTTCCGTTATTAATACGTCGCTAAGTGGCTTTTCGCTAATTACGCTGTTACTTATTATCTTTATTGCGTATCAACTTCGCTGATTACGAACGTTCGTGATACGCTGCTATTCGCTACGGCTTCGATTACGTCCGCCGATATTCCGCGCGGCGACTCGATAAGATGAATCATTTACGATTACCTCGTATGCCCGTGGAACGGGCTAATACACCATCGCCGTTGCGTACACGTTGAAGACCGTCTCGAAGCTCACCGATACCATCTCGAACCGAGCTAACGAATCGGCTAATTATCCTGGCATTTTGACTTAACGATCTCATCTCCTCGGATCATCGATTCAACAAATAATTCTTTTCGGAATTACTCGAATGCCTGTTCCCGCGACTCGGTTGCCCCACGGATAGCCTCCCGTTACCATCGTGGAACAGCTTCATTTACCTGGCATCCTCTCGCCGTGACCTTTGACCGGCAGCCGTAAGGTCGTAAATCATCGATCGCAAGAAACGCGCGATAACCTCGACAAGACCCGGCCTAAGAAGAAGAAGAAGAAGAAGAAGAAGAAGAAGAAGAAGGAGCTCGTTTTTCCCATCTTTCCTTCTTCCGAACTTCTCTTTCTATATTCTGAACCCCACCCAACGGCGGTTCATTTAGCCAGGGTAGTTTCGCAGTTTCGGCCGGGTCTCGGTGTCTGCGCTAGGCAGCGCGGCATCCATTTGTATCGGGAAAACTGCCTCGGAAACTGGAAACGCTGGACCGTGGCCAGGAATTTATCCAGACCTCTCCCGTCCCTGTTCGACGATATAACCGTCCAGGTGGATCCCTGGCCCCGGGTCTTCGTGTAAACGCCGTATTTATTACCTCGTTCCCGATGTAAATGCGCGTGCCGTGGATTATTGGGAACTGATCCTTCCGGTCTCGAGGATAATTCCAACGGTCCGTAGGTGGTCCGTGGTCCACGACAACGACGACGGAACAACGGCGGGCGAATCGGGATCCGCGAATTTTCACCGTTAGGACGGTCGGACGCACACGAGTCAAGCGGTCGTGTAAACGAGCCGCACGAGCAATTGCGCGCGTGCCCCGGCATCAGGATGATATATCAATTGCGCCGCTGATGTATACGCGGGATCGCGCGAGATGCTCGGCTGCAGCTTACCGGCGCGGCCTAAACGAATTGCCGCTGGATCGAGCCCTGACTGGCTAATCGCCCGGCTCCGTGATCCGAAACATTGCCGGCTTCGCGCGAGATCTGCAGGCTAATTCGCGTTATCCGCTCGCTGCAGAATTTAACTTGGCTCACGTGCCACATTAACGGGGTTGATTTCTGTTAATTTTTCATCTGTAACTCTTCTCGATAATTTTATATTCAATTTCATTTCATTTAATCAATAATATAGATTTTACTTTAGGAAATGTGAGTCACCTCTCGAGCGTGAAAATTTCTATCTTATTTGAGCCTGTTCGTCGAAAGCAAACAGAGTTAGGTACGATTCCCGTGAAATCAACAGAGTCGCGGAACGTGGATTATTTGAACTGTATCCGCAGAGTGAACAATTAATGACCCGGTCCACAAGGTTATCCGATGACCTCATCATCAAAGATTCAAGCGACAGACGCGTGGATCACGTGCGAGTGTCACAGACGCGACGCGCCGCCGGTTGCAGGGGACGCGTTTTCTTCTCCAACCGTGGGTAGCGTGCTTGCTTGCTTGCTTGCTCGCAGATCAATTGTACCAGAGGAGAGAGAGTTGGTAACAATCCATGGACTGACGTTAACATACCGCGGGGTTGTCAGGGAAGCGTTCGCGGTCGATGCCACTGCGGACCCGTACACCGGAGAGCCGATGTCTCTGTGGTCGAGTCGAGGCTTCGGATATCAAGAATTCACGTCCGACCTAGGTTGTCGTCGCAGAGATAGCCATACCCATTTACCCCTTGCACCGTATTCGGCTCGATCGATTTTACATGCGCCCGTAACTATAGGCGCCCGCTCGATATTATAATAGTTGAAATGTGTTACGTCGCCGGACAGGGGTCGTTCACGCGTCTGGAAATCGACTTGAGATGTTAGGAAGGGCGTCCGCTGGATCCAATGAAACTTTTATGCTCGCCGGGAGTTTCTTACGGGGTGGCTATATAGCAACGGAGCTGGGACTTATGGGAAAATCGATCGAGCCACTGCGATCGGATAAAAACGGTTGAATTACGCCCTCCTCGCGGTGGACGTCGCGCGGCTTTATTGAAATCTTTTTTAAGGCCAACCGTGATTGGAGTGATACGCTCGGCTAATGGTATTACACTCCAACCAGCCCGCGCCCCACCTACCATCACGTATTTATGATTTTTTCTCTCTTCGCCTCGGGACTTTTTATGATGATTGCGCGTGACAGGGGTTTTATGCGTGCGCCGAGTGAAATAACCCTCGTTCGATCGCGGTTTCGGGCTCGCCGAGATTGCGGGATGGAAAAACTTGAGCCTGAATTAATCAACCGTTTTTTGTTATGAATAGAACCCGAAGCGTGAACGAAATGGGAAATTTATTTTACAATAGTTAAACGCCGAGCACGCCAATTTAGAGCTCGGAAGTTTTATCATAAAAATGAAGTAACTGCCGGCATCGGGCGAGGACGTTTCACGCGTGCAATTTCAATTTATGAACCATCAAAAATCCCTTATCGTCGGCGATAAATTACACCGTGGCCGACTGTAAGCAGAATGCGAACGAATCCGAGGGCCGCGCCCCACCCTGCCGGGTGGAAGTAAATTTTTTCCTGGAGGACCGACGGTGCAAGATCTCGGATCTGAGCCACGTACCGTGCGGACGTAGTCATACGGAGGACGTATCGAAAGAGTTATACCGGGCGAAAGGGCCAGTTCTAGAAACGAGTCGAGATCAATTTGCGATTTCGAGCTCACGTTTCGCGCCGAAACTCGGTCGAAGTACCACCAATCTAGAGCCCGTAAATAACGAGCGGAAGTTCCCAACAGCGGAAGATCCCTTGGCAGGTCTACACTTTGTCAGAGACAGATGATACGGAGCTTTTCGCTGCGATCGAATCGGCCGGTGATTTACGACGGACTCGAGGATAGCGATCGTTCTTGTTTTGAGACGATCCCGATGTACGCGTAATAGCAAATCGACAAAATCGAGACATTAATTTGGAAAACTTTCCCCAGCCGCTCTCGAGAAACAATGGAGCGACCGAGTCACCCACGATTACTGATAAGAATGTATAGACTCTGAATCATAGTTCTTACTTGTGATTGAGTTTTACTTAGAAAGACAAAATCCAAGATATTTAGATGCAGGTTAAATTAGGTTTTATTTTGAAACGTTAAAATCATGTAAGGATTTAAAAGTATTGAAAAATTAGAATAAAAATTTATTATTTTTCTTGGATTTTACCTTCCTAGGAAAAACACATATAAGTAAGAGCTAGCTACGACTCATTGTTGGACCCTGTATTATTTATTTCACAACGT
>SHCU01000914.1:0-14531 GCA_004307685.1 Ceratina australensis | reverse complement strand
CTTAGAAAGACAAAATCCAAGATATTTAGATGCAGGTTAAATTAGGTTTCATTTTTAAACGTTAAAATCATGCAAGGATTTAAAAGTATTGAAAAATTAGAATAAAAATTTATTATTTTTCTTGGATTTTACCTTCCTAGGAAAAACACATATAAGTAAGAGCTAGCTACGACTCATTGTTGGACCCTGTATTATTTATTTCACAACGTGTCGAATGAGTATTTTTCGTTATTAGATGTAAATGAATCCGATACATAAAAACAAAACGGTGTGAACGGTGAATCGATGTTCGATGATAAGAAATATCCTGCGAGTTGTTTCGGCGGAGTAAAAGCAACAGGAGAATAAATTCCTATCACGTTGGTGTGGGTAGATAGGGACTCGTAATTTCGTGTGCTCGCTTGTTCTCGTTCTTTGATCTCAGCTGAGGGTTACCGATATTTCACTCACTTTCCCTCTGTTTCTACCCGCCTGTTCGCATTACAACGGCTTAAGTCTAGTCGCATAGCCCGACTGTATGATACTTTTCTGCAGGTTAATTTTAACGAGGATGCTGACTACGGGATTATCAAGGATCTTACTTATAATTAGCTATGGCTCTTTAGTTTATATGCGCAGCCACTGATAAATTACTGACATTAATGTATGGTCATGTTTCTTCGTGACGAACTCGCGACATTAAATATCACGTTAATTCTTGCGTTACAAAACAGCTCTCGGCTTTTGTCTCCGTCGGTATTTATATAGATCATCCAGTTTTAGATGAGAATTAAATGAAATTTTAAAAACTTAACTTAACATGCAGAATTCCTATAAAAAATATTCAGTTTCTGATATCTTCTTTTCTTCTTTGTTTCAGGTAAGACCATTTCACCAATCTATCAGTGTTTCAGTATTAAAACAGGATCGGTGAGTTATAAAATATATTTGAAAACAGATTTAATCATAATTTTAATCGAAACGACGTTAGTTTCCATTTTAATTGAAATGAAAATGTAACGAGATAAGTGGCAGAGATCTGGAATACATTTGTTAGCCACAGTCGTGGTGTAGGAGTAGCCTGGCGATTGTACGACGCATCTCGAGGGTTGTTTTTCGGTTACAAAGGGGTGGCTCGAGGGAAATCCGGTCTCTTACAACGTACACATGCACCACGGGTAGAGAATTCATCGTTCGCGCTGAATTCTAGTTTTCCACGTCAGCGCGTAGATGGCAGAACCGTACGCTTTCGGATTTAAAAGCTCGTTGAGTACTTTTTTCCCCCCCGCATTCTCGCAATTGCGCAGTACTTCCGGTGCACCCGACCAGAACCGATTCTCTGATTCTCCTAAGAAACGACTGCTCTAAAAATCAAGACGTACCACTCCGCGAAAAAGTCAAACTATCCACGTTAATCAAAAGAAAATTAAGTATATACTTAATTTAATTATGGGGTATAAAATAAATATTGAATCATTGTATTCAAAAATTATTTTTAATTGCAATTATATAATTCGTACAAATGAGATATTTAAATTCGTCGACTAATCATTTACAATTATTAATTGTCTGACTAGTACGAGCCGTAACTACTGACGCCCACGTCGACGCGATGAATTCAATAACAAAAACGCAGCCACTAAAAATAAACGCGAAATCGCGAAATGCAAAAATAACTACGTTCCGCAATCGCGTTGTGGACCGGTCCTTTGCCAACTATAACGCCTAGCGGAGAAAATTTCGCGGGTCTGGCGCCTGTAATGACTCAATTAAAAGAGACCGGGGAGCCGTTTCGAGCGTGACCGCTATTTTTCCCGCGCGCCCTTTAATTTTCGAGGACTCCTCGTTATCCCACTCGTGCCATTTGGCAATTATAATCTGCTCCCTGTCCGCAAGTATTTTCGACCGCCGCCCGGATTGATAATTGAAATTCGCTGTTTTGTAAATTTTCCATCACCCGTGTTGCCCCTCCTGTCCGCGTTGTATTTTCTCTGCCCACTGATTTCGCGCGCCGGGCGGCAATCGGTTCATCGAGTTGCATTTTATTAACCGTATTCAATAATTAACGTTGTCCGTTAATTAATTTGATCAAACTTAATTCCGTTTAGGATGTCGTCGAACCGTTCCGATCGGTTTCGGTAGGCGCGGTGTCGTTCGAAACGAACGAGCACGAAAATCGCGTGCCTTCTCGTTATTATTAATAGCAACATTACAATTAGCAACGGGAGCGTCGCGACCCGTCGGTGCTGTCGTTAATTTTCCATTCGCCGGATTATGCGCGCGGCTGGCTTCGTCCGGGAAATGACAAACTCCGAGCCAGCGTTCTGGTATTCAAGGCGGGAGTTTCCATTTGTCTGTCGTCGGAGTAATCGCAATAAACTGGCCAGTTTGTTTCGTTCGCCATATGCCGAGAATAATGGTTTTTGTTGCGCAGCGAATCGGTAGCCGAATCGCTCCTAATATTAATACCGGCGTTCATGGACAATCTGCGAAATTGCCAAAATAATTTCGGTGGTATTGTAGATAAAACCTGTCGATTCCCGTCACGCCGCTGCGGCGCGCGTCGTCAATTCACGGACTTAAACTGGTTTCCCGTACGCGCCCGCGACAATGGTGATTGGCGATGATTGTTTGACCCGAATTGGCCCGATGATTTTTTGATGATCGCTCGAAATGACATAGCAATAGGCGCTGTGTGCCTCGCTATCGAGCGAGACTCGCTCGGCGCTCTCGACGTGCGTGCAAAGATCAATACGAGCCAATTAATCGTTAATAAATAATCAATGGCGCACGGCTGGAGCCAGCCAGATTGCCAGCTCATCCTTTGTTTCAAATATGGAGCCGGCACATATAGAATACTCGCCCGTGTGTACATACGCACGCGTGTACGTGTGTGTACATCGATATACACACCGGCGGAGCCGAGTGTGTGTATATCGATATACCGGTCGGATATTAACAGTATTACCATATGGAATCGAACGCGGAATTGCGAGATTTTCCAACGAGCACGATTTGCATGATTGATTGCACAGCTTCCATAACCCACCGTTTATCACCAGTTTCCTTATTATTTTCTTTCGCAGTGTTCACCTCGGGATTGCTAACAAAATTGTCCCTACTGATTTATTATACCAGTCCACTTATAAATTGCAAATAAAAATCAGTTACGTAACTTGTGCCATACAGTTTGATCGATTATTATTGAAAGTCCAGGGGCGCGCGCAAGCTTCTTCCTGCTGCCAGGAAGTTAAACCCGTAACTTGTGTCGATAAAAAGATAACTCGATCGCAACGATGTTACGTTCGTATGAAAATAGCAAACGGATGCGAAATCGAATTGTCTCCATCTACTGACTTTAATTTGATTTCGTACGCGAAATTCGATTCCCCGAGCTTAATGCATGACCACATTTACTTCGCATATAAACTATATAAATAAATCTCGATCCAGTCGATGATCGAAATTCCCTCGTTTCCCAGCTAAATGTGTTTCTCATGTGACGTCAAAGAGTAAGCTAGTTACGGTTATATAGAAAGTAGAAAGAGTTCCCAAAAATATATCTGTCTATTAATCATTTTAATTATTAACATCAATACTTTTCTCTTCTTACAGATAATACCAAGTCTCTTTTTATTTACTATATCTTCAATCCTTTCTTATTTAAAGCGACACGAATCGAACTATTACACCTAGTAGGTATCCCGAGTTTCGATTTATCGCATCCTGCTTCTTGCTCTACAACATAAAGCCTTAAGTTTAATGTAATTAACATGGTTGGAGATGCGTTAAGCAGCCATCACGTATAATTCAACCGCAGTTAGGATAGGCCGAGTTCTTCATTCAGATTTCGCCGTTTCTTATTTGCTCCGTCGGAATCAGCTATCACTTATATGACTATAATCATTAAGCCTCTCTATAAAAAAAAGAATTTTCGTCCTTTAAATAATGAACATGTTTTGTCATGATGTTACAATTTTAGAACGAACCCCTAACACCGTTCGCGAGACGCCGTGAAAAAAGGAAAACGGGCTGATACGTTGGCACGTTCTATTCCCTTTTATCCCGGTATCTTGTTCCCGCGTTGCATCCGCGTCGCGGGTAAGACAAGTAAGACAGAAATGTAACCGTAATCCGACACGACGCGATCCAGTAATACCGGTGCACACCGTGTGTAATTTCAGATCGGCATTCGACCGCGATTTAATCGCTTCAACGTCGTACTCGCTCGTTACTATCTCCCTTTCTCTGTCTCCCGCGCCTCACCGCGAAATTAACGCGAAGCGACGCGCCGCGACGGCTCGCGTAACGGGCGTTAACTTGATTTCCGAATTTCTGCACGGCAGCTAACTAATCCGCGAACGGGCACGAGATACGTTCCAACGGTACGCACGTAACGAGCTAACTCGCACGATTAGATTAGCCACTGAGCATCTACGGACGTTTCGACGAGAAATTCGGGTTCCGATTTCTACCTTCTACGCACGGACTTCATGAATCTAGAAACAAAACTTACGCTCGCTTTAAAGACGCGAGAATTGTTCTTGACTCCCCGAGGTGTAAATAGGCAATTAGGCAATCTTGACGATTTCGTTTTAGACACAGTTGTAAGGAGATTCGATTTTAATTATCGCGTAAGAGTTTATTTATCGGATCTACTCGTAAACGGTAGCAACTAAGCGCGTACTGATTGGAAATCAGTACGACCGCGTGGGCGTAAAAAAGACAGTATGATATCCTCTGTGATACTCGTTTATTCTTACAAGTTGAAACATGACCTTCAAGCAAGGAACCTCGGTACAGAGTGACCCTTAGGTCACACTGAGTCCTAAGACCCCCTCTCGCCAGCGTCGCCTGCAGAACCTTTTTTTATGGCTCTTTGTCTAGTTTAACTTTCTCTTCAAGAGGCATATTCGAGAGACGCGGCTGTCTCTCTCTTTACGAGCAGAATTTTCCGAAATTCCTTACACGGTAAACGTGATTTTTAATGTCTACTTCTCATTACGTTATGATCTCTCATCTTAATTTAAAACGAATAACGATCTCCTGTCGTCAAATGAAAAATTAACTAAAATAATTCCCGCTGGGAAAATAGACATATCAAATTACAGTCGGCGAGAATCTTCGCAATCAACGTGCCAATTTCTGTTCGTTATGTTTGCGATGTATCGAATAGATATGTAACGCGGGATCGCGTAGAATAAACGCGCGGATGAAAGAGCCGCAGGATGTTACGAGTTACGGTTGGTCGGCGCAAACTCGCTTTCTCGTTTGAATTCGAACGCGGAGCTCGTTTAAACACGGCCACGTAAATGGCTTTCAGAAGGAAATGAAAATCAAACGAACCTTTGTTTAGCTGTTTGAAAGAGGAAGACGGTGTCAAAGGGCGGGTGTCAAACGCGTGTATATCCTGGGACAAGGAACAAATTTCGATGCGGGCGGAAAACTGTTTTTAAAAAATGAAAAAAGTGTCGCTATTTTTTCCCGCCCACCTACGGTGGTTCGCGCGTATTCGACCGGGCCGAATAAATATCGAAATGTCAACGACCGAAATAAATACGCTTTTTCAATTGCCGTTTCTCACTGCCACGCCTCGAGGAATATTCATTGGAATATGAATCGAATGTCCTGTGTTTCTGTGATTCTAATTTCACCGGTATCCGTCTGTCGCTGTTAAGCGAACCGGGACCCCGAGGGGGAGGAAAGGTTGGAACGGAGACAGACAGGTGGGCGCGCGTGTAGCGGAGGCGAGCTGCTAAATCCTCGGCGACCAGGCGACAACGTGTTCACGTGGAAAGTAAGGGAAAGTGGTGGTTACCCGGGGAAAGGAAGGACTGTAACCAACTACGAGCTTACGAAAACGATACCGTCTGGCGACGGTCCTTCTACCGGCCCGGTCGCTTAACCTGCCGGCTTAGCGCAAGAGTTCCGCAGGATAGATTGCTTTAATTTAAGAGGAGTTAGCCCAGTGAGTGCATCTCTTCGGTGCAGACTCCTCCGCGCGAGTTAGGTTATGGGTCGAACCCCGACGTCAGGGGTTCGGCTTAATTCTCAAGGCCTTTTCCCATCTCACGGCTTCGCCTCGCTATCTCTCGCTCTCTCTGCCTCGCGAGTCAGGCTTAACCCCAGATTAGTCGTACACTTGCCCGAGCCGCGGAGAGAAGCGGTGGAAGTTGTTGGATCATGGCGTATCCCACTCGGCGGAATCGAACCTGCCCGACTGCAGCGGTATCCGCAGCCACTCGACCCCCTGCCTAGAATCAGGCAAGCTATCGCGGTTATGTCTTTCCCGTCTCGTTTCCCCCTTTGCTGCGGCGCGGTTCCCGCAATTTTCTTGTCTTCCTTCTCTCCCTCCCGCCTCGTCCCCGTCAGTCGTCAGCGGCCACTCGGATAACTCGACGCCAATTTGCGGAACGGCTTTCGTCCGAGATGGATACGGCCGGGAATAGCCTGAAAATAATCTTCCCTGCGCTTCCACTACCTTCTCCGGTCGTTCTTTGCCGGGTAGCAGGGGGATCCTTGAGGGACAGAAGAGGGACTCGGTAGCACTCCACCACGGGACGTTGATTCATTCGCTGTCGGCCTCTCGGCCAATTGGCGGAAAATTTTGACGATTTGCTGGCCGATCGCCGCGGTCGTTTTCGGTGAATTGATGCCGGGGTTTGAAAGGATAACCCCTCGCAATATACCGGGATCCTAAATTAAAGCGTCAAGTAGCGGCACAGATTGATGTAGCATTCTACCCTTTTCAATGGAGATTGAACTAGCGGCTAGGTGTATCCATCACGATTCTGATTTATCCTCCACTACCCACCGGACTCTACTCGTTAAGTCGATCTCTTTTCTCATGCAGAATCGAATATCAGTATCCCCATACAGCTTCGGACAATTATTCGGAACCCACTACTGCTTATGTGTGAGTTCCCTAGCGAGACAATATTCACAAGTAGTAAGAAATCTATTCGTTTATGTATCAATGCTCCAGGCTTAAGCATTGGCAGTATCATCATATGCCGGAGCATACCAATAGATTTCTTACTACTTGTGAATATTGTCCCGCTAGGGAACTCACACATAAGCAGTAGGTTCAGAATAATTGTCCGAAGCTGTACATGATAATTCAACGGTTTCTGATATCCAGAAATTCCTTACTCGCTCGTACGTCACCAGCCGGCGTATAACGTTCGCTCCGTGTCGCAATGAAAATCGTCTCGATTTCAAAAGCAATCAGCGAATCGCAAGAACGTGCAGAGGATCCGCATACCTACCTACCCTTTTACGGAAGGCAAACGAATCGAGGCTCTCGTTTCGAGCCGGTGCGCGTCGATCACCGCGCGAAATCCACCTGGCTCAAATATTTATATTGGAAATTCGTCTAGGCGGGCGCGGTTCCGCGTTCGTCGCCGACGATTTCCCGACGATTCCACCCGCTCCCCCCCGGGGGAGGGAAGAGCGCCGGGTTGAAATACGCGCGATACGAGCCAATATATCAGCCGCCCGTTGGGATGTTCGCGGTTACAGGCTACTTTTTCCGACACCCTACGTTGAAATTGATCGCCCTGCTGCCCGGCCGTCTCTATTTATCGTAAAGAAATAATAACCGCGCACATTTTGACCTGAATATTCCGTCCGCGAATAGACCGTATTCCCTGACCCGGACTCGCTACATCCTCGACATAAATTTAACAATGTCCCGGGGCTGCGGTATGGCTCGTCCTGCGAATACGTGATATTTTACATTTGTCTGTCAATAAATTCGAATTTAATGCTTCGTTCGCGTCACACGTTGAAGTTCGCGTAAGAACACATTTTTTTAAATAGAGAATTTAAATAGAAATAAGGAATTAATTGAAGCAGTTGTACTTTTTAATTATAATATAGGAACACGTTATAATACAGGGTGACTCTTTTTTTTCTGGGTAGTTTGCCAAACTCGCGTGTAAAATTTGCGAGGTGACCCGCGCGGTTATTCGACGCGAGATCATCGCGCGGATCGCCATCGATCTTCGACGTTCGGATCATCGAACGGGAAAGAATCGGTGGACAGGAAAATCCTCTCTGATCGGCACCGGTTTTGTTACGGGCATCAATTCTCCGGGCTTTTTGGAGACGCGCCGCGTGTATCATTATGCCACGTGTAGGAACGCGACACACTGGACGCCGACAGTGACGGCTCCCTAATTCGGTGAAATAAATTGTTTTCATCGACGCGACGCAGGAATTAACGATCCGTCGCGTCCGGCTTATTACTAACGCTAAATTGTTAATCGCAGCCACGACCTCGACGTTATTGCGTCAACTCTTGATACGTGACATTTTGCCGGGACTAGGTTGACTCCTTTTTACGTAGAAATACATTGTTATACGGTGAATACAGAAGGCTGTATTTAAATAATTTAGTAATGAAATATAGTTGGACAGAGACGTGTCAGCAAACGAGAAATATAAGACAAATATTTGTTTCAACGTTGAAAAATGGTTTATAACTGTATGCTATGACATGAATTACAGCATCTCGTGAATCAGGTATTTACTAATATATTGAACACTTTCGATTAATCAGAGATCATTACTATCGATTTTATTGCTCGATGGGAATTTAATCGTGTCGAACGCGTGTCGCACATTTTTCGCGCTTACGATCCTATCAATAAATTCGATAGGATCGCATACTTGTACGCCGTCGCTTAATAACACGCGGATCCCGTGGTCGTCGCGACCCACATCATAATTCATCGATGCAACGCCTCCTCTGCTACTCTAAATCACTCGTCGCGAGAAATAAATTCTCTAGCCCTTGTGACACCGTTCCCCGCGTCACCGTCGGCTGTCCTCGTGACCTTTTAGCGAATCCCCTATCCGATTTCGTCTATTTCTTTTCCAACGCTTCTTTCGTCATCGGTGCGCTCGTCGAATGATTTCGCACTCCGCAATCGCCGAAATGAATGCAGAGTATCAAGCGAAACTCTCGGTCTTCCAGCCTTGTCATCCTCCATTCTCTTTCGCTTCCCAGGATTAAGACCTTAAAACCTTATCAGAGGGAAACACGACGCGGTGGTCGCTTACGAAGTCGGAAATAACTCAGCCACTGCTTTTCCACTTCGTTGACCAACGTGAAAATGAATTGCGAATGGCTTGCGTAGGGTACGGTATTTCTGGTCGCGCTCCGTTGATTCGCGGTTGATAACGCGGATTATTAAAATATTATGCGATGATTGATAACAACGTTGAATTTATACGTGTTATCTTAGGCACTCCAGTGAATAACCTACAGAGCAATAATATACGACTTGAGCATGAGATTAAATAGTAAATCTCTTGAATTCTCATGAGGGCATTGACGCTGCGATAAATAATTATAATTATGATGCAAATCACTCTATTAAGATTGAGTTATCTCCCATAACTCTGGTATAAGGTTCAAATGCATCTAGATTAGTCGGCTCATCCGGAAGTCTGATCTATGCCCAGCTAAATCCCCTTACTAGACACATTAATCTTCCATGCAAAAGCAAAGAGCTTAAACACAAAAATTTGTATCACCGTCCAGTGTGCATTCTTATCGAAGAGAATTTAATTGAAGCTCACAGATTATCAGCATCTACTTAGTTATCTTTATTAGAAAATTGCAATCTTAACAGTCTACGTTTGACAGTAGTTATTATTTTATTTGTCTAAAACAAACGGTAGTATTTTTTTGGAAAAGGGGAAGACAAAATCTAGCTAACGACGTGATAAAAGTCCTGGATCTCGGATCGTATTGTTTTAAGGCCGGGAGGGTCAGGTCGCGTTTTTATGAAAAATCGAAGAAACCGAGGGAGCGAGGTGGTTGAATCAGGGGTTGCCGGATTTTTCATCGTGGCTCGGTAGACGCAACGCAACGTAACGTAACGGGGAACCATTAAAGCCAAAGTCCACGGGCGGTGGCGTTGATTGTCATCGGGTGTTTTACGAAGCATCGCGTAGCCGGCTCTCTTGTTCGTTCATGGGATTGATATGGGCGGATAGGGGGCCCCGTCCCGTCGTTACGGCCGATTTTATCGCGGTCGCCGTACTCGGTACGCGGTTCGTTTCTCCCTTGAAATACGAGTCACCGGGTGTGCCACGGTTGTTCAGCAGAAACCGGATTGCAGTCGAACGATGCGATGCCGCGCGATCGATACGCTTCACGCTGGTTCGGTTTAATCCATCGATCGATCTTTTCACCCGGTACCCCCCTCGCCCGCCTCTCGCTGCGCCCGTGCATCGGTTCCACCCGTGTTTTTGTAAACCGAAATTTCCGCTCTCGCTCCGCGAAACAATTAACCGTGGCGCGAAGTACTAGCCCCTTTTTTCAAAAAATCCCTACCCTACAAAAAATCGAGGATTATCCGCGAATTCGAGTTACAGTTAATTCCACCGGATTATTCAAAGAACGAACGATCTTAACGAATTGTTTCTGTGCTCGCCGAATAAAATATCTAGAACGAATGTGCAACAATGGAAAGATCAAGTTGACAGATCCGCGATTGTTTCTCTCGCTCTGAACGTCAACCACGGTCTATCCATTTTTCTCTTCGGTGCATAGAGGTTCGCCGAACGGCGGGTCAGAATCCTGGGACAATATTCGACGCCGGTTATTGTTTTTTAATTGAAGACCGCGCACGCGCCTGTCCCAACGCGCGGAGATCCGCGTGAAAGGCGTCGTCGCCGTGGTGGCTATGTACCAGCACGCCAGCATGCTCGGCGGGCGTTGTAAAAAAGTTGGCTTGGAAATTTTTTCAATTAAAAACCGTCGGCGCGTAGCTAGCTACCGGCCGACGAGCTTCACAGCGACGGCCAGAAGCCGGGACGCGTCGCGACGCCGGGCACCCAGGGGTGAGGGAGGTAGCGGGGGCGAGAGCAGGGGGGAGGGCGGGGATGGAGTTAGTTTTAATTACTGTAGCATCGTTACGCATGGCCCGCTTCAGTAAAGACCGGGGCTAGAAAAATTCTGGCGGCAGCTGCAACTGTCCCCGTCACATGGACCACCCGCACCCCCTACTCTCGGAATAACGTAAGAAGATGATGAACGCTCCAGAAAGAAATTAGGTGACGGACGTTTTTCAATTTCGTTTGCGCCGAGCTCCGTCCTTTTTTCCCTTTCTCTTGTTTGAAGCAAAATGGATATTCGCGGTACGAGAGAATTCGTTTTACAGAGCGTACAGGATTTAAAAATGTAACGTGGAGGGAAGAATGTGAGGTTATTAAAGTTAGTGGGATGCCCAGCGAATTAATTGTACGCCCTGATTCCTCGGCATTTCCCAGCTTAGAAAACGGCGGTATCCCTTATTATTTTATCCGCGTTGAAAATACTGCGCAAGTTGTACAACAGCGTTGTCCGAAAGCGGAACTACTTCTCGCCCGGATCTGTTCTGAGTTAGATGCGATTCTATTAAAGGTATTCAGCTGGGACGAAGTTCAGCCGAAGTTTTCCTTATGATAAGAAAAATTAAGTGGAAACGCGGTTAGCATCGCTCCTTTAGTAACGTTCCCGCGGATTGCGAGGAACGGTGTACCGAATGAAAAAGATGGAAAATTGAGTTCCCGTTAACTTGCTTAGAAAACATTCCAGCGGTGGTTTTGTTTGAAACTCCCGGGTCATTTTTTCCCCGTAACTTTTGTCCCGGCTTCTTCGACATCGCACCTCGATAATAATTTCAAGATTGTAAAATTAAAACGCGATTTTTATTAGCACCCGAGTAGCTATCCTACATTGATAATAACGACGCGGTATAATCCTCGTTAAGATTACAAATGGCGCGTGAAATTCTCGTAGATCCGTGCCGTACAATTTTACAGTTAAAAAGGTAAATGGTGCCGAGAAATTTATACGTCGCGTCAGATAACTCGCGTCATCGACCGCAACGTATTTATTGTATCGTCAAACGGCGTACGATCGATATCCCATCATTTGCAATATTTAACGATATAATGTCACATTTGGTACAGTCGCATCGTAACCGCGTGGTCACGTATACGTGTACGTACAATATACGTACACGCGTAGCCGGCACGTGCACACTACGTGTCCCACTGCAACGTAACGCAGTTGCAGATTGCAATAGGACTGGTTTACGATGTAACTAGCGAGCAACGGTTTCCGTGTGCGTGCGGCTGTCACTAATCAGTGCAACAGAGCATCGAGTAACTCCCATTGTACGTACACGTTTGTCTAATATTCGCTGGCACCCGGAACCCACCGACATGTTCGATTGCTCGTAATTAATTCAATTTTAACGCGCCGCTATTTTCGGTGATAATTGCGTCTCAGAACCGTGGCTGAATTTTCCCATGTTTCACCTGCCAGTCAGTCAACTTCACAAATAAAATTCATTTCCGACCGCGATTAATAATTCTTTCGCTAGTAAATTATAGAAAGGGTAATTCTTTCGTTCCCGTGTTTACGTTTATAGCATTGTCCATTGTTACTCCGGTTTCTTTGTCACGCGTTCGCTTCGGCACCGGCGGCATTTAGCGCCATTAACGAAGTTGCGATAGAGAAATCGTGCTGGCGCAAGTCTATCGCAGCTACGTGCTTCCGAGGATGTTTAGCGGCGAACGCAAAAAGCGACCGATGGAGAGGCGAGGAGACAGAGAGAGTGAGCGAGAGGGTGTGCAGGTTCACCGGATATATTTATAGCGGAGTAACGGAGGTCGTCACGTGGGAATAGACGCCCGGCGTCCATTGACACGATAAATGTCGTCGTCAGCCATTAACGACGCTCGCCTTGCCTCATAATCAATGAAAGCTATCCGACTCTCCACCTCTCTTTTCGTCCTCTCGTTCGTCCTCCCCCTCACGACCCGTCCCCGCAGAGTTTCCACAGAGTCGGGCTCGACAAATTAATTTTCTCCGTTTTTCTGCCTTCCAATTACCGTGCTGCCGTCGGATCACGTTGTCTTCCTTGGGAGGGACTGCGAACTCCGATCCTGGGGTATTAACGGATCCGCTTCGCGCGACGCTCGGAGCCGACGGCGGCGAGGTAGGGGAAATCTGCATCGCGTCGTTGACGTCGTCGTCGCCATTCAGATCCGTTGGAACGTTGCTAAATCGGTTTACAGGCTAACTTGATATTTTGCTGGTGTAACGCGCGCGTAACGCCCGAGTAGAATGGCCCCGTCGGTGGTCAGACGCGGAAACGTTCCGACTCATCGGTAGTAGGTTTATTTATAAATCGGATGGCAACGTCCCTTCGTTTATGCTACCTTCGCATAGCGTTGTTTTCCACACGTCTTTGTACATTATATTTGAACGTTTTTTTATACAAATTCGATGATTTCTAATTAATTAAATTAAAGTGCATCTGACTGAGACTTTGGTAAAAATTTTGTAACATTTTTATATACTGTAAGAAATGTATATCTCCATAAGATAATATGTTATTTTCAACAATGAAAATATCAAATGATTCTCATTTTTACTTCTATTACTCAAGATGCTCTCTTAAGAATTAATCATTGCCGTTGAATCGAACGATTTGTCTGACTATAGAGGCCGGTTTTAAGGCTCGCTATAAATTTTCGCAAAGCTATCGTGAACGAGCAATTTGTTTGTCGAATACGTATTATAATCCTCTTGAACGCGGGTTCAGGGACAAGCCTCGTAGGTGTCCGCTTAACGAGACCGCCTCGTCGTAATCTCGTGACATGGGATCGCGTTTGAAATCGGTCCCGGTTGGGAGCACCGGCCGATGGACATTACAGGCGCCGCCGCCGCCGCGATGGGAGGAGCCCGCGTTCCCCGTTAACGTGATAATAACCGCGCGATTACGCGTTTAATTCTCCTCGGTTGAGATTCGCCGCGACGATAAGACGTGACAAATATTGCCCATAACCTCGACGTAACAGCCGTCCACCTTGCTGACAACCGTGCGGGAACATGATAAAACATGCCGCGGTAACTGCGACCGGAGATGCAACCGGAGAAAAAAGTCCCTGCGAGCAGGACACGTGTGCGTTCGTGCGTGCGTATAGGTGACAGAGAGAAAGAGAGAGACAGAGAGTAGAATTAAGAGCGAAAGGGATGGGTGAAAGGAAACCTGTTTGCCATTGAGACGCGGGTGTGTGAATTCTGAGGATCGTTCGGCTACTACCTGACGCGATCAAGGGACATCGTTCAGAGAATGAGACCTCGTCAGTTCAAATCCATTACCATCTTGATAGCCTGTTTTATATTATTCAAAATTGATAACAAATTAATTGACGATTGGATGAATCTAGATAATCGTAGATTTGATAGGAAGAACGCGTCGCATCGAGGACACGTAAGAAATTCAAGCGGAACGTAAAGCATGCACGTGGAAATGAACAAGTTAACTCGGTTACCCAAGAAGTGCCCCCGGTGCTCCCTTGGAAGCATCGCGTTAGCGCGAGCTCGACCCGGAAATTCGTCGAAGCACGACGATGAAACTTAACCCATTATATCTCCCCGTACCCCGGGTCCCTGTGCCCATACTCCGCGCTATCCATACCATCTACGTCGTTATTTCCCTTACGTTGTAATCTTTCGCAAGGGAATCGCTGACGCGACT
>SHCU01000913.1:5515-17808 GCA_004307685.1 Ceratina australensis | reverse complement strand
TGCTGTGCATTTGGTGGGACTGGAAGACGATTATTTATTATGAGTTGCTTCCATATGGGCAAACACTAAATTCTGATATCTACTGTCAACAACTGGACCGTTTGAAGATAGCGATTGACCAGAAACGAGCAGAATTGGCCAACAGGAGAGGTGTCGCGTTCCAGCAGAACAACGCTAGGCCACACGCGTCTACAGTGACTCGCCAGAAACTTCGGGAGCTTGGTTGGCAAGTTTTAATGCATCCGGCATACAGTCCGGACTTGGCACCAAGCGATTACCATCTTTTTCTCGCATTGCAAAATTTCTTTAGCGATAAAAAATTGGTATCCAGGGAAGATTGTGAAAATCGACAACTAGAGTTTTTTGCGAATAGAGACCAGGACTTCTATGAGAGAAGCATGACGAAGTTACCTTCAAAATGGCAACAAATCATACAACAAAACGGTGCATATTCGAGCGAAATCGGACAATCCGAAGTATGTTTAAATAAACTCCTCAAGTTCATATAAAAATAATAGATTTCTTTTTCCCCAACCTAATATATACACGCATTCGTTGTACAAGAAACAGAAAAAAAGTCACAGGCATCCCTGATCTCCCCGTGGAAGATTTATCGCGAATCTCACGCGCAATTAAAGCGACGCACGGTAGGACGTGGCTAACTAATTCCCGACGTTGCGGTATTCTAAATGCCGAGCGAGAAACTTCTCGCTCGATTCTGGAAATGTCACGTTCCACCGGCCGGCGGTTACATCCGCGAGGAGGACGAAATTCCTCGAGTGCCGCCGACTATCCTGCCCATGCACGCATGCGTGCATCCATAGGACACGTTCCATGCACCCGTACACACGCGTACACATATTTACGTATACGCGTGTACGCGTCGAAGGAACCGCGGCTTAATCGGTGCGGGTTGAATTCGCGGCGTGCGTAAATCAGCCGCGGAATCGTTAATTAACCGAGAGAATGAACGGGCGTTCTGGAAAATCGTCAGCTGCGGTTGTACGCGCGTAGATAACGCGCGTGTCGTCCGGTTGACGGATCGAAAAAGACATTTCGGCACGAGCGAGATCGGCACGCGCGCACGTCGGATCGGTATACCTAATTTGTCCCGATCCTCGCTGCCGTTAATTTATCACGCTTCGGGGAATTCACCCGGCGGATACGCTATCGGCTATAAGTCACCCGGCCGTCGAACCGATCAACGACTATTTTACGCGGATCATTCGAAGCACGCGTCTAAACATATTGTTCGCGATTCGTATTTTAATTAATGTGTTATCGATTATATTTTCATTCGTTACAGTTTATTTAGTACATTTTTTTATTTAGTAATTCTTAAATTTACTCGAGGCATTTTTACTAAATTTCCTTGGGTACTAATCGTAATATGTCATACGGAACTACCGTCGATTTTTTAATTAATACAGTTTATCAATATGAATTTTAGTAATTTATAGGTTTAATGTAAAATCGACGACTCTGAAAAGGCAAACACCGAAAATCTAAATGTCGACAAATTTCTTCTTCCCCGGGTGGAATGTCGTTCGCTAATGGAACTTTTCCTGTTCTTTGCATCGTTCTAAAGAGCCCAGTAGGGAAACAATCTTGATCCGATCGATTTTAGAGAATTATGATCCAAAAATATGAAAATCGACTTCTCTGAAACGGTAAAGCTAAATATCGAAAAATTTCTTCTTCCCCGGTCGAGTATCGTTCGCTAATGGAACGTTTCTTTTTGAAAAAATACGATGGACCATCGACATAAATCATTTATTAAAATTTCGAATGTCTCGACTGAAACATCAGCCGTATCCCATTAACACATCAATCCCCCTGAAAAAAACTACACGTCAACACGCTCTGCTTAATTAAAAAAAAAAGAGCATTAAAACGATGACAACCTGTTAGCACAATTTAAATTAACCCTGAACTCGCGGTAGAATAGTGACAGTCATATCGCACTAGCAAGAATGTCGGCTGATTAAATCGCAAAGTTGCACCGTGCGCGACTTGTTTGTCACGTTCGTACATGATATTTGCCGTGAACTGTTTTTCGAAACTGGACAAACGGATTATCTCAGCGCCTACCCGCGGGAGTGTCCGAGATGCTTGTGACCGATAGTGTACAGCTTAGGACAATTATTCCGGACTCACTGCTGCTCACGTGTGAGTCCCCTATTGGGACAATACTCAAAAGTAGGCCTATGCCTCATGTTTTCAGTGCTCGATTTGGCATTAACGCTGCTAGCTTCTGACATAATTTTCACGTCAAATAATCTCAATATAGTATAGTTGCATGTAAAATATGTGTCGGTAGGTTTAGTGTTAATGCCAGATCGAGCACTGAAGAAATGAAGCGTAGACCTATTACTACTTTTTAAATATAAATATATTTTATTTACCATTACTTTTTTACTTTTACTTTTTATCTTTATTTAACACTTCTTTATTACTTTTTTTTCTAACTTCTATTATACTCCAGTTACTTATAAGAATTAAAATTGAAAAATTGTCATTTTATTAAATTCTAAAGGATTCTTCTTCAGGCATTTTTATCTTTTTTATTTATGTTTATTTATTATTACTTTTGAATATTGTCTCAATAGGGAACTCACACGTAAGCAGCAGGGTCCGGAATAATTGCCCGAAGCTGTACATAGGTGCGCGCGCGCGCGCGAGCTCGGTCAGATTAGGCTGCGCGGATAAGGCAGCCTATTAGCATCGGTTCAAATGAGATTTCCGACGTACACCGATCGACTTCGCTGTGACCCCGCATGCGCTCGCTACTTTGCATACATTTAAAACAGGCTCCCCCTGCGCGCCGGTTGCGACAGAACAGTTTTTAATCATTCCGCTTAACCGCCGCGCAGGTTTCCTTTATAACGCGGAACAAATTCGGAAACTATGCATTTTATTAGTTCGGGATTCGTCTTGGGATATAAACCTACTCTCTATCGCGTTACCGATTACAGCCTTGTCGACTGACACGATGCCCGTCGGCTTTACGAACTTCTCTTATTACGCAGAAATTTCAACACACAAATTTACGTATTAGGCGTTGCGATTAATTCGTAGCGTTTTTTTTCTTAATGACAAAATTTATTTCGCATGGGAATAAAAAATACGTTAATTAAAGAATCGTGTTGTCTTTCGGGCAGAGAGCGAATATCACGTCGGAGGGACTTTTAATCGTTGGATGAAATCCATGAGTTGACCTACTGGGTACAGGCCATGGATATAAAATAAACAAGCCGAATACGTTAAATTAGAAAAACGAAACTTTAACTTTGAACTTTTATCGAACCACAACAATGTGCAGTACGTCTTTTCAGCGCATAAGTCCGTAGCTGAACACTACTTCCCTGACAAGCCCGGATTAAAACAAAACGTATTGCCCAATTAGGTGTTCCCGAATTATAAGAGATGCTTTTTTTGAATTATACCAACACAACCGATATTTACGACCTTCGTAAAATGTGAACTTCTGCTCGCACAAGCTACGAGCCATTGATCGAAGCAAGTGGTAAATCGCTAGGAGCAATGTCTAGGGAAATATGGCGGGTGCGGTTTTGCAACATGCGTTTATATTTCTATAATGTGTAATGTTTCTAATTCTCTATGTTATCCTTACTTGTTTTCTGCAACGTATTTGTAATATCAAGTGAAGTAAAGAAAACTATCCTTTAACCACCCATATTCGGGTGACGCTTATTTGACTATTTGCAAAGGATATTTGTATGCGTTTGAAAAAATATTTCGCAGAGGAATTAACAAAACTATTGAATAGTAATCAATATAAACTATATTTATATAAACTGAAATTTGTAATAGAATATTCATTAATATAAAGCATTGTTATAGAAGTAATACGAAAATGGTTTAGCGCGCGGCAGTCAAAGTGTTAAATAAGTCTCACTTACTTCCATTGAACCAATCAGAGTGTAGTGCATCTGCTACGTATCTTCGATAAAAAGTATTGAACACACTATTCAAACAGAACAAGCCTGTATATTTCTGATTCTCGATCCGACTGATCAAAAAGGAGAAATCACAAGGATCGTCAGACGTAATCTTGAATGATCACGATTAGTAGACGTTGAGACAACACGTAACTAATATTTAATCCCCACTAGGGATTTCGACGGTGAAGAAGTCGGCCTGCTTTTGACCGAAACATCGAAATTAATGAAGTCGTCCGACCGGGTAAATTAGAGGTACACGGCGACCATTAGAATACTTAACGAGGACGTCATGGTGGGAAGCGATGCGCGGGTGTGATGATGAATCACAGCCGGCTAGCTCACCGTGGAGCGCGGCCAGGAATATTAAATTAAGTTTACTTATATCGTTGGCCAAAAAGTTTCGGCCGGCTCTCTTTCTCTTCACTCTTATTTCCCCTGGTTCCTCCTCTTCCTGTTATCCACAGTCGAGGCCCGGTGATTTCACTCTTTCCACGAATCACGCGGAAGCGAACCTTTGTTAAAGGCCACTGCGAAGGTGGAGGAGTTTAGACGAGTCGTTTCATCTCCTCGTCGTTTCTTATTCCTCCTTTCATTCTTTTGCATCATTTTTTATCGTTACTTACTTAACACGTTGCCGCACACTTTTCATTTGACGATCGTGCTCGGAAACGCATTTCTTTTTTCTTCAATTGTTTATGACTGCCAGATGAAATCGAGCGTGAGTTGTATTTTTCGAAGTGAAAATTATCACACTTGGCCACAGTTCTTCCAAAAAAAAACTGTCTACTATACTATAACTGACTACTATAATCGTCATTTGCTCATCATGTCATTTTTTCTCTTCTCGGAGCAAATTACGACTATACGGCATTTGCTTTACTAATTCAAAATCATTCCTATGAATGAAGAGAGTAAATAGGTGTAAATTTAACACAAAAAAATCAGCTTGAAACACAACATTTGTAATAAAATGGTAAAAATGAAATAAAAATTAATTCAGGAAACAAATTACATACGCACGAGAAAGCGTTATAAATGATAGGATTCGAAGCATTCTGGACACAATGCTGGTTTATGCGGACAAGTGTGCATGCATCAGTACACTTCGTACTAACGCTGTTCTTTTTTTTAATCGATTAAAATCTGCACGACGGCTATAGCCGTAATTCGCGGGGCAACGTGTTAAATAGCGTGTCATTAATTAATCGATGAAACCTTGATGTACATATATTTTTTATAATGACAAAAATATCGATTTCCTGTCACGGTTACATTAATTCGAAACTGATATTCTTGAAACGTCGATGAGCACTTAACATTGGTAGATATTTTTACCCGTTCGGGTTATCGCATTCTCTTTTATCCCGTGGCTCCCTCCACGGAGACCGAATCGTCCGGGTTAGCGTCTTCTCTTCTCCGGAGTTGAAATATACAAAATGAAATATGAAATAATGGTTCGTGCCTTGTGGCTGGCTGAAGGCACGGGCGCACCCACATCTACGCCCCCATGCGCCTATGTACCTATACGGCGATCTCGTATACACCCGATCCACCGGCGTACATATGTACGCGCAGCACACCGTCCGCATCCGCCTCGGCTCGAACTTTTTCGTTCTTGTCGCGAACATCTTACGTCCATATTAACCCCTTATACCTGCTTAATGATATTCCATGCCGAACGCACCGCGTTCAACGCGACCGAGCCAGATTCCAGACGTTCGTCGTCCGGCCAAGCCCTCTTCACCGTAATTCGTATCTCCGCGCGACCGTTTTTCCGCTTCCTCCCTCGACGGTGATTAGGGATCGGCCCATCAATTAAAACCACTGTCCCCGGGTCTTATCGATCCTCCGCAGAATTTATACGAGAAACCGACGGCTACAGGAGATCGTCGAACTCGCTTGAAAATTTCGTATGCACTCCGTTACGTCGGCTCGATGGCTACGTATTTTTTACTCGAACAGTTCGGATCGATTAATTTGTACTAAAATAAGTGTTAACGCCGGAAAGACTGCAATTTAATGTATACCAGCGATGGCTACAACTGCTACTCTTGAATCACGTTCGTTCCCGATCACGGTGATTTTTCACAGTGATCCGTGATTTTCGTGATCTGATTAGTGCGTAGAAAAAAGCTGCTACTAATGCTTGCGCGCTTCATATGAACCAGAAGAACAGGATTGCTTAAAGTGATATGACAGTAATATGATTTAATATGGTAATAGGTATGATAAGAAAAATAAGAATGGCAGCGCTGACAATCATTTGGATTTCCAAGATTTAGGATTCTTTCTCACGGTAATAACGATTAATATTATTAGGTCATTAAATATGAAACGTCCGATTTGACACCGAAAGTTCGTAATCGGATACTTCATACTTAATGACCCAATATATACTGTACAAAATTATTGTTAATTTTTCTTACAATTTTTCAATTAATGTATGTACATGAATTTTATTTTATGAAACAAGCAGCGACCCTGAATCGCCTGTCGAGCGCAAAGGGTTAATGCTAACGTGTATAGGAATGAACTTGACGGACTGTCAATTTTCAACTTCAACTGAAAATCTTCTATTTCAATTCGTAAAATAAAAATATGAATAATCGCGCAGAAGATTCTGGACGTTGGCTACTTCAACAGGAAATTGCAGGGAAACACGCATATACCAAAAAATTGCGCTGAAATAATTTAATTCCCCGTCAATAATAATAATCTTTATATATCATATTATTTTTTACATATTATATTATTATAATAATAAACTTTAATATCCCATGAGGGGGACAGTGGAGTGCAAAGGGTTAACAATGAAAAAAATTTCCAAGAAATTGTATCATTATATATCATATCGCCATCATGTCATTCGTCATCATCATATCATTATACATCTTTAATTTTTTTTCTAATTGAAACCAACAAAAGTCAAAATGACTTCCTTGGTGTTCTTGTGTTACCTACCTCTAGTGTTAATGTTTACGAGACTCACGAGTAACGTTACTGTTTTTATTGCTTTCCATGCGGTCGTTGATTCAGGATTACCGGTGAGCTACCGATCGAAGAGTGTAATATTTAATATCGGTACATCGTGGCCCGGTTGCGACAGCGTTGCGGCTAACGGACGACCTTCGTGTATTTCAGGGAAGAAATGGCGAGGGTTGACCCCGCAGGACAGAAGGCCGTACGTCGAGGAAGCCGAGAGGCTGAGGGTCATACACATGCAGGAACATCCGAACTACAAATACAGGCCGCGGCGCAGGAAACACGCGAAACGGGCCCCGGGGGCACCGTCCTCTCCTCCCTCGGCGACCAACACTGCGGCCAATAGGTCCAACCCCTCTGGTACCACGATTCATCATTCCATGTAAGTCGATATCTCCTTACCTCCGAGCGGCCTCTCAAAAGATCATCCCCGTCCGGGTGATCGGAAATTTCACAGCGAATAACGTTGGCAATTTCGTTTCACCTGGAGTTCTTCATTTATTGGAGAGGTTCAAATAGTACGCGATAAGTTAATTCTTCTTCTGTTTGAAATTATAATACTTAATATCCAAGTCGTGTCAAAGGTTGATGTGAATCTTTCTTCATTTAGGAATCTTTTTCGTTTCTTCTTTTATTTTCTTCAGTTTCATCTTTTTAGTTTTAGTTTCTTCTTTTAATTCTTACAGGAGTCCAAAAATTATGTTAAGATAATAATTAAAGCATTCTTCAAATGCACAAGAGTACACTGCTGATTCAGTCTAATGCAAAGGGTTAATATAAAAGCTAATGAAAAACGTCGAAGCTTGATGCGATTTGAAATGTTGAAAAAATTTCCTCTTGAAATCTTGAAGGAATCAGAAAACTAAGGTGGATGTTTTATTTAAGGTCGAAGATGGACAGTTATCAAGGCATTCCTCAAATCCCATGGGGCGGCCATTCCCCGATCTCATCACTGTATCACCAACAGCAGCAGCAGCAGCAGCAAGGTATCCAGGAGTACAAATCGGAGAGCAATTCCTTGTACGGTAGTCCTTATACGCCTATCATTCACACACCGGACATATCTCCGGTCGCCAGCCCAGAGCCAGATGGTGAGACTCTTCTACTCGCGCTAATTACCGTTCTTGTCAGCCACGAAATTCCCAGAATCATATATCTTTTTAATTAAACTTTCTTATGGTCGAAGAACTCTCTTAACCAGTATTTTCTCTCGAGAAATTTTCGTTTTCATTCTCTTTACACCATGATGTTCTGGGATTCATTGAACTTGTAAAACGATTATAATTTGTTTAATTAATGAAATCAGGTGACGGAACGCACCTGTCGTCCAGTCAGAATCAAGACGAACGCGATCTGATGGAGGGCTCGTCGAAGCAACACGGCGAAATGAGCGAGCAAACGAAACGGTACACGTTTATGAACACGGACAATCAGCTGCACACAGGTCATGCTGGTGGTACTAGCATATCGTCGTGTCAGAATTCTGGTGCCTACACAGACACACTGACGTACAAGAAATCAGTGAGTAAACACCTATTTCGATTTTATTTATTTATACACCGTTTTGCCAGCCGCACAATGTAGAGTAGCTGGACGGGGCTCTTAGATCTAAGCCTGTATAGCCTGGGATGTTACAAAATTTCGTAAAGAGCTGCGCCATCTCGATTTCATCCAAACGTGTGCTCTCTCACTGTTCGTTCGTTTCCATTTCGATTATCAATTATTCCTGACTTTAATTTTCCACGAGTCCATTTCCTCGTGCCACTGTTTACTCGCCATTGAGATTACAGTGAGAGATTGAAGGGTTAATTACTATGTTTTAGGTGAGTTACTTGAACTTCGAGAGACAACCGTCGAGTATAGCCGCGGTGGGCATAGCGAACGGTATGATGGTGTCGTGCAATAAATTACGGTCAGGATTCGAGAACGTCGGCTCCGTGACGGGCACGTTTTATCCGCCTGTCGCGTCGCCGCACGATCAATCGTTGCAGCATTATACGAGCAGCCAGTCCTCGAAGGCTGGCAACTATTCGATGCAGTCCGCCGTCGAGAGCAACTATAATCCCGTTCAGTGTGCCAATCGACAACAGTCAATGGGGATGCGGGGAGCTGCCGAGGGTTGTTCCGGTAATCCTTTATTTACGCATCTGTTATTCTTATCACCGATTCGTACGGCTATAATCCTTCACGTTCTTCAAGATTATTTTCATTGAAACGTGTCCAAAGACACTCGTTGAAATTTTTATTCACATAAAACTTTGTCAATCTTTATATTATATTATTTGAGATATTATAGGACGTACAGGCGTTTAACAAATTTCTAAAGGTATAAACAGTTTTTTAATTACAAAATTTAATAAATACAATATTAAATACAATAATGCAGACTGTCAATGTTGCCCACAAAATTAGTAAAAAAAAAGAGTTTATAGGAATACACTCTTCATTCTCATATGATCCACATAATTCGTATGCATGCATCAAATAGATCCATCTACCATTCATCAGGCAGTCAAGTATCCATAGACAAATAGCATTATTGTAATGAAAATAAGAACTCTACGTTATCGTGTTAGAAAAATCACGTGACTAGTCCCTTAAGTTGCAATCATTTGAAATTCGTTCGCAGGTGTATCGCACCGGTACCAGATGTCCCATCACCAGGAGTACCAAACAGACGGAACCAGCAGCAGTCAGCAGCAGCAGCAGCAGCAACAGCAGCAGCAGCAGCAGCAACAGCACTCGATCCTGGGTCACATGGAGGCGGCGATGGCAGCCGGCGCGGACGAGGAACAGCAACAAAGTTTGCAGCTGGAGAAATACTTCAAGTACTCTCACCCGAGCAGCGTCGCGCACACAAGCCTCACGTCGCAGAATCTCCTCGACAGCAATCACAATTACGCGAGCGACCTACGTTACTACGCGTCGCAGCAGAGCCAGATGGACATGTCGAGTCCGCAGTGCATCGTCGACGACCAGGGCAAGGACGCGAGATGCTCGAACGTCGCGATGAGCCACGCGATGGACCAGTATCATCAGTCGATGGACGTGGCCAAGTATCCGGAACACCAGCAGCAGCAGCAGCAGCAGGCGAGCCAGCAGACGCAGCAGTCGCAGAGCATGGAACACGTTCCGAAGACCGACGACGATTTCAGTGTAATACTCGCCGACGTACGCAAGACTTGTTACAGTAGCTAGTGTCGATGATGAGCTGGGATAATTCTCGTAGACATTTCGTTTCCAGACGGTCGTATCTCGTATGGCTGTAGAGAAGAGCGCTGTAGGTAGGTGCATTTACGAAGAATCCGGTGCTTATACACATTCATAGATGTAGTCCCGGTCTTGAGGCCTTGTGTGGGTGTCCGGGTTGACGACAGAATCTCTTCGGGAGTGCGATCCTCGTTTCAAGAGACTTCTTAAGCGTTTCTTACCGCACTCACTGATCTTACTCGAACAAATGTAAATCGGATCGTTGTGATCTCCGAGGATAGATCATAAGTATTTCCGGAATCGTATATTTAATTTATGTGTCATCGACGATCGAGGAAATAGTTCCAACGATTTTCGTAGAATCAAAGGACGTATTCTTTGAACGGTCCGTATGAAAGGCTGGCTACTTAAAAGAAATCACGTCTGTGTTTATTATACTTAGTCTATTTATAGTGAATATTTCAAAATTGAGATACTTAATGTAAATTACAGATATATATATATATATATTTTTATGTCGATATTCTTAGAATCTCGTACAAAGTGTACTTATTTAAAAAAAAAAAGAGAACCTTGTTGGACGGAGCATGTGAGCATTACATGCGATTGTTTTTAGTACGCGCACACTTCTTCTATAAGTCAATTTGATATGTGTATAAGCACGATCTCCTCACTTTCTCCGTGTTTCAGACGACTGAACGAAATTCTCGCTGTAAATGTAGCATAAACGTAGCAGTACGATCGTTCCGTTTCTCTCTCTCTCTCTCTCTTTATTTTTTTTTACTCTAAGCTTCTACTTTCATAGTTTTTAATACTCTACGTAGTATACGATTATACTGTATGTAGCGTGGCAATAGATCGATCGATTTTCGGTTACACTCGCGCATAAATGCGGCGCGTTAAATTTTTACGAACCAGACGACGAGTGTAAAGAACAACCGGGGAAAATACTAAATTATTATGATTACTATGTATCGTACTCAATAGAGACAATTATCAAACATTCACATGGTTTATATCATTCAAAGATACACACTCTCGTTGCAGGATGGTCAGAAATCAAATCGTCAATTTTCAATCGATTTTTATTAAATATATATAAAAAATATGTGTATAAGATACAACGTCGTGTGTAAAGCTGAAATCATACACAGTGTGACATCGACTGAGTTTCACTGTCGATGGAAATACGTTTAAACGCTATTGGAACGGGGCAGTCATCTTGCCTACCCCGTCCGAGGCTGTCGAGTAAAACCAACTAATAAAGGATCTTTTCAAATTTTCAATTAACACTAAACCCCTAATGAGCCCCCATAAATTCTTCTACATAGAATAAAAATAAAACAAAACTGGTTTCATCATATTGTTAAAATCGTAACTCTGATTTAACCTGATACCAAACTAAAATACCAATTGCTAATATTAAACAGCACGCAAATGTGAAAGATCGTAAAATAATATATTAGTGTGCAAGTTCTGTCTAACGAAAATGTTTTTTACAATCGTCCCAGGAACCTCCAATTATCCGAGTGCACAAGTACTTCTGGGACACCGTATATAGCCACATAGTTGATTATAACGTTATGTTTGCATAAAGTTGATCATAAATTTGTAAAGAATGCGAAATCATAGAAAATGTCGGTTGAACATTGAAAAGAGAGCACATACGACAGTGAAAGAAGAGACCCAACAAACTCTGCGAATACTATAAAAAAACATCTCTATCTCTGGCAACAGTAAACTCGACAACCTCCTTAAATTCAAGAGAATTGTACCGAACGTTCGTGCGAAAGGGAATAATTTCCTAATGCGAATCATTTTGAAACAGGAACAGTTGCTCGAAACGTTTCCCTTGGACCATGTTTCTTAATTAACAATAATACCCTCATAATTACATACAATCCTCATGTTTCTTTCCTGTCGATGGTAACTAAATGAACGTATCCGCTATTCTACGTTCCCAAAGGACCAGTACGGCATTTGTCTCTTAATCGGTAAACCTATAGTGTACAAGTTAGACAAGTAAAAACGTGAGCGGTAACGTCGAACGCTTATAAATCTGATAAATATTCCGTTACGTTTCACCCGTCGAATAAATAATTCTAAACGTTTGCGCGATGGTATGTACAATCAGCG
>SHCU01000911.1:12026-32141 GCA_004307685.1 Ceratina australensis | reverse complement strand
TTTAATTATATTCTTCATCTTCTTTAACAAGTGTCATACCTTCCATTCGAGTTATTAATCAAATTATTTTATGATAAATGAGATGATTAGGGGTATTAAAATATTATTTAATTATGCCTGAGATGATAGTGAGATGATATTCGTCGAAGGAAAACCGTGGTGATAGCAGAACGGACTGTACCGTGATACGGGGACGTTGGCGAAGGAGGGAGAGGGCATACGCAGGGGCCACAGATCGGTACGCGGACTCAACTGCGAAACGTAACCTTCGATTGGTAAAAATTCGAGTCCGGCGAACGGCCGGACCTTGTGCTCCGTATAATTCTTTCGCAATAAACCTGGTACACGCGCACCGCTGCCGGCCGCCTCGAAGACCCGTGCAAAATCGTACCCCTTTTACTGGTACTGGTCTCGCGGTACTGGATCTCCTCTTCTCTTCAGCTTAATTACATCGATATACATTACGTCTCGAGAATCGGTTGCGATATAGTAGATGTCCCAATTACTGTCCACGTCGTAGCGACTCTGTTTTTCTATCATTCTCTACGAAGTCTTAACGAAGCTGATAAAAGACTGCGTAATATGAAATATTGTAAAAATTAATAGAATTGTTGCCCTAGATTTTTAAGATATCGTTGCGACAAGTTCTCTAGGAATTCAAGATATGATTCTTTCAGTCCTCCCAAAAAGCTATTTGGCAAGCTACTCTATTAATAATTTAATAGTTATTAAATTTTCAATGCCTTGCGTATATACCATACGTTAGCATACAATCTTAATTAGAAATTGCAACGTGAATTTGGACAATCTTCCATGCAATTATGAATCGAAATTTCGAATTCTTATTTGAAGCATTCATATCTGGAACTGTGCAGTGGAATTTACTTAAGAGTTTATCAGGCGTGTAACTTCGACGTTAAGTACAGAGTATGTAGACCACATTAAATAATTAATATCCCGACACAGAGAACCGTACGTTAAACGCAGTAACTTTGACGTCCCGGCAGAGAAGCGTGACGTCTATTACTTCTTTTGGTTTCGACAAATCAGTCATTATCCAATTAGGGTAACGTGAAAGGCGCATGAGAAAAAACAATAATTCCAAGCGGCGCTCCTTGGGTCGTAAAAAAAGATTGCCGCGTTGTCAAGCGGAGGTACGAGTACGCTCTAGCCGGCTAGGTACGATTTCCAGAAAGAATTGTTACGCATCCTGGGCTCGGTGTTGCGCAGGAATCGAGAGGCGTCTCGCCGTCGTGGAACTAGACGGTCCAGTTCTCTGTCAATAACTGGAGCGACGATGCTCGGGTGAATCGATCTCATTGACACCGGATTTGCCGGGAACCTCTAGCCTCGTTCTACGAGCTGACCTACTGCTCACGTCGCTTCGCTGCCACGCTGCTTCGTCGTGCGCCAGCATCCGTCATTCCATTCTCCAAATTATCCATCCTTTCTCTCGATCACCTCTCGAATTTTGTAGAACTGCTATTTTTTAACGCCATTCATTTATTAATCTCATTTTTAACTCTTTGCACTCCGAACTCTGGACGTTGGCTATTAGCTACTCAGCTGTTTCAAGAGGAAACTTCAGGGAAACATGCATGTCTCAGTACATATCCCTGAAATAACTTAATTCTCCGTCAATAATAATAATAATAATCAATAGTAATAATCAATAATAAACGTAAATGTCTCATGAGAAAAGACATCTGACTGGTATGCTAGAAGTACGATGTCCCATGAGATGGGACATCTGGGTGCAAAGGGTTAAATACAGTAAGACCTGTTATTGTGCGATCCTTTTTTACGCGATTTTAGTTTTGTGTGATTTATTTTTATGCGATATATGAATCTCAGCGACGTTGACACCAGTTTGATGTTTCCTATCAATGAACATACACATGTTGTGGACGAACGCTGACCACGTGGTTTGCTTGACGACGATAAATCTAGACTTCGCGACGATCTTTTAGTCTGGTGAGAATATAGTAATTAATATAATAATAAAATAATAATGAAAATGTAATAATATATTAATACAATAATTAATTAATATAATTTGAGCAACGAAAGCGTATTTTCTAAGTGCGACGTCCCTGTCCGGCGCATAAACAAAATTTTAGGTAGCGTATCGCACAAAGTTGTTTGTTACATCTAAGTATTTACAAAATTTCCGAATATTTTTTTGTACGATTCTTTTTATGCGATGCCCTATTCACTGCACAAAAACAGGTTTTACTGTAATATCCTCATTAAATTTCTAAATCAATGTTGATTGAAATCCTGTTGATTCGTCGGTCTTCGAGTTGGGAACAAAAGCGAACCGGGTTACGTGGCTGGCCGATATTTATCCAGTGGAGCCCGTTCTCGAACGGGGAGAGCGAATATCAATCAAATTATTACGGCAATCTGGTTCTCGTGACAGGCCCGAGAGCAGTTTTCTCGGTACAATGGCAGCCGGTGTCGTAATATAATCCCTCTCGTCTGATCGGCGAGACGCGTGAAAAACGTATCGCGGATGCATCGTGTCGGCGAGATGGATTTTCGCCGGGAGATCGTGCACCCGGCCGGGCTGTATGGTTATTTAAACAACAGTCGAACGGTTGGGAAACTAGGCTGCGCGGTGGCTCGGAACTTCTTCGAGTGCGCGCCGGAGTTAACCACGATTATTGAAAACGGATTATCCGTGGTGCAACGCGGCGAGAATTATTACCGCTTCGGGGAAAAGTTCGAAGCTTTTCAAGTGGGTTACACGGTATACCTAAAAACAAAAGCCGAACGTACTAAGTGGAATATCGAACATTCCAGGGGATGAAGAAATCTATAGAATAAAAATAGTTTATAATCATAGACAGTTTGAAAAAATTGGTATTTAAATAAAATTGGGGAATTTTTCAGGTGAAAGTCGAGGAAATGAAAAAGAATTACAGTACTCGGCGAAGGCGAGGGGACAAGCGGCCGAAAGAGCGAGGTAAAACCAAGGTAGGTATCCCGCTATCAGTAACGTCAGTGGGTCAGTTAACAACGGGGTCAGCCGAGGGCGAATCCAGACTGCGGGTCAACCAATCGCCTCTCGTGCGGCCCCGTCCTCCTGACAATGACTATTAACTGTATATGCACCCACAAAACCAAATTCGCAGCGTGCTACACGGTACGAATTTCAACTCGCTGTACGTAGTGACAGTAAAACTGCTGCAATTTCCTCTCGGGATGACTACAATAAAAGAAAGAATAAAATCTGTTTAGATTCAAAATAATATAAATCTGTCATAGATTCCGTAATGTACAATGATTAGAAATTATCAAATTCGCAGCGTGATACACGGTACGAATTTCAAGTCGCAGCACTCAGTTACAGTGAAACTGCTGCAATTTCCTCTCGGGATGACTGCAATAAAAGAAAGAATAAAATCTGATTAGATTCAAAATAATATAAATCTGTCATAGACTCAGTAATGTACAATGATTAGAAATGATCGTTTTAATCTCGAGATACAATGCTTTACGACGGCATTAAAGTCGTCAATGAGAAATGGATTATCCTCGATGAATTTCACGTTAAGAATTATGATCGGAATTTTACGCACGGCCAAGAAAGAGCAGTAAATAAAGCAGGATTTCATTACTGCGGGTTATGAACGCGATTCGATGCAGCGACGTGCTGAACTCTCGGCATCGTGCATACGGTACCGAGCTTCCGGCTACGAGAGCCGCCGCGTAGCGGTTGCTCTTTATCGCGAAGCGATTGTGACTGTGATTAATGAAACCGAGGTTAATCTAGCCGGCTTTTGTTCCTCCCGATTCTATCTCGCAATACCGCCGGAATTAAGCTGTACTATAATACCGAAAGAATCCTAAACCATCGTTTAAATTCTGTTCCATGCTCGATCATTAACAGATAATCAATACGTTCCATAATTAATGATAAAACGCTGGATATTAATGAAACCTCTCGTACGATTTGAAAATATTTAGTTGGAAATTGATTGATCCTCGAGCTTAGCAGGTAGACATTAAGCTAACTGTATCGGCGATTTTAATACCAGGCTATAGATTAGTAAAATGCCAGGAGGAAAATTCGTGTCGGCGTTTGAGAAGAAGCTGGCTGACCTACGAGAGGTATCGCATCGCGGAGAGGGGATGCCCCGGCAGTTTTTCATTACCGCGGATCTCCTCTTGGGAACTAGCCGGAAGACCGGAGAGCACAATTGCCCCAGGTGGGGGATAAATAAGGAGTAGGTGGGCATGACGAGATGAGACGAGAAACAAGACGGAAGGGGGTCACCGGGACTCTCGGTCGTCGAGAGTCCGGGTTCATTTCTCTTTTCCTCTCCTCACCGGAGGCTACAGGCTACTCGTTCACGCTAATGAAATAAATCCTACTCGCCCGTTCTACGAACGAATTTACATATCGAAAATTATATTGAATCGGTCACGTTCTCTTATCAAACCTGATAATCGATAAAATAATTATAATACATCTACTTCTATCTATACGTTTATACTAGTCTACAAAAATCTTCTTCTTCCTTCTCGTGGTGGATAATAATCGACTTCGGCTTCTCGATAATTCTTATTTATATTTTATACATACATAGATTTCTTTGAATATTTACAAGTTCGTTCGCCTCGCTTATTTCGTAAATCATTTTTCTGTTCGGAACTCCTCCGACCTAGGGGGGAAACCAGAGCCCGTCTTGAGTCTCACTTATCCTCTCGCGATAACACTTAACTGCTAATTGTAATTATTTTACACTCAACATCGATAAACACTCAGGTAGAGCTAATTAAATTTTCTAGCATTTTTTTTTCCTTTCTCTTTCCTGTTCTTCGGATCTCTGCCTGCATCTTTCCTCTAACTCGTCTCGTTAATTTACACGCTGATAGATTTTCCCTCGTTTAAAAATGCGTACCGATCACGTTAAATGTTATGCCTGCGACAAGTACGCACTCTGGTAAAATATAGTAAAAATGTTACACTTTTTTTTTTCTTTGTTCAAACATCCACTCTATCTCCCTTTGTTTCCTCGATAAAAAAATATGCGCGTTATATACTTTTAAACTTAGGTGGACCCACCACGATACCACTGTTCGATCGATTCTCGCGGGCGAGTCGAATTTTTGCGTTTTCCATTATGATCAAGGACGGATCTCGACACGTTTTTTTTTTCGTTTAAGAAAATCTGAATTCGTCTTCCCTCTCTCGTTGCTAATGAAATCCACCGAGGCTCGGTTGACCGCGTTACAAACGGGCATCGAACAATGGTATCACGTAATCAGGGTGTATTTTACAATCGACTCTGCACCACGTTTATCACCAATGCGTCTAGGTCGCTTATCAGGAAGTCCTCGAGAGTGAATTCCATAAAAATAATACGTCCCTTATCGATACTCCGCAAACACTATTGGGGCTCGTCGCATTCTCCCTCGTCAACGGAACAACGATAAATTATTAAATACACTCGTCCGACGAAGAAAACAATTTCACATGTGAGAAGTATATCACATCTATCTACCCTCGGCAAAGAACAGAATTTTATTCGAACAACATAGAAGCCTCGCGTAATAAAATATATATACCGACTCCTCGCTTGTTCAAGGATCGACGTTAAGGAAAACGTTCCTGCGACTATAGTTTATGCATTTACGTAGCACGTTTCATCGTGTCGATTTCGAATAAAAATCTTAATAACCATTAGTAATACTCGTTCGTTTTTATCTCTACGCAAACAGTCTATAAGCCTCTTTTATTCTGGATCACGTTTCTCGCCTACCACTGCCCTAGCCGCTGTTTCTCTATTTTATTTAATTAAGCACCTCGAGTGAATCACTCGTCTCCGTGTAATCGGGTCAGGACACCTTTCATTGTTCCCATCGTTCGCAGGGAAAAAAAAGCAAACTGACAGGAATCTTTTTCTCATTTATTTCAACGCGAACGCGGTGTCACCGGGCTCGAGGTATCACTTGATCGTGCGAGAATAAACTTCGATCTCCCGGGTCTGGTAACAACGGTTCGATGAAATCTCGTGTTAAAATGAATCCACAGATGTTTAGGTGAATTTCAAAGTATAAATATAAAATTTCTTCTACCGTTCAAATAGTTTTGTGCTCTAGTTTATTCGATGTGTCCAACATCTTAATTCTTAGTAACTTTTACAGTCCGAGGTTTAGGTATAGAATTTAGAGACACTTTCTTTAAATGAAGAACGGGTTGCACGGTCGAACAGCGGGGAGGGAAATAACTGTGGATACGTTTGGACACATCGAACGCAATTGGGACAACGAGATCTCTTAAGCATTTCACATCCAGTGACGCTTTATATCGAGTAAAACACTGAGATCGGTACCTAAAATATATGTATAACAGTACAGTATACCTTGAGTATTATCCGCTCCTCTGCGACTATTACGGCTCGTAGTCGAATCGAAAAAACTTCTGTTGGAATGTACTCGGATGGGGTTCTCGGCTAAATGTATTATAATTGATGTTTTCATTCGTTCATTCTCCCGGGCGATCATTCCTCTTCCCTTTCGCTCACCGCTATTTAATCGCGCGTAGCTTACTTAGAGTCTCGAGAAGATAGTACGACTGAAAGTCTCCCTCGTAGCCAAGCGGTTTGCCTTTATGTACACCATCACAAATTCTGTACCCCGACTAAAGGATTCTATACATTCCGGTTCGTATTAAAAAAATTAACGAAGAAAGACAATTCTTCGTGCGAACGAAAAATTGCTATCTCTATCTCGACGTGAAATTCGGGGTACGGAATGCGTTCAACTATGTAATCTTTGGCTTCTATCGCCAATCATTATAATACGCGGCTTTTTTTTTTTTTACATTGGCGGACATAGTCGACCGCGATCAACATTATTTTTTTTTTTAATCAATTTCTCTTCTTTCAAACAATATTTGTTGGTTTTACTAAATCCCGGTTGGTTTACTTATGCTACAAGTACGCTGTGTGCTTGCTGCTGTGCTCGAGGGCCGCCAGAACGTCTTGTTTCTGTCTGACGTACAACCTGCCCTTTTTCCACGGGTTCTGCAGCTGGAGCAGCTTGAAGTCGTCCCTGAGGCAACGCTCCCGGGCGCCGATCACAGCGACCAAACAGAAGTTCGGTAGTTCGTCGGCGGTGTAAATCGGTCCCTCTTGACCCTTCAGGACTACAGCCATGTTCAGCTGCTTGACGACCAGGTTCACGACTTCCCTGGCTGTGGTCCTGGGGGTGACGTGTAACTTCAGGCTGGTACCCGAAGCCAGGCCGGTCTCGTAGGCCGCGTAAACCTGCAAAGACACGTCGAATTCTCGATTGGACATCACGTAAAATTGAATCGTGGTTCGCACAGAGAAAGAGAAAGAGAGAGATCCATGTGAAATCGATGCATATGCAGTGACATTCAGCTGACAGTACGTTGCTCGATGCATCCACTCTTCTTTCATGACGAATAATAAATTAAATATAAGATTAAAAGGTACAACGGTGAACGAGCCTAATGAGAATTAAAAAAAAAATTGCTGGCTTAATATTAAACACACTGTTAATCACGAAAATTGAAATGAACAATCGACAAGTTTTATTAATTAATTCACTGAACTGGATTAACAGTGTGCCGAAGTAAAGACACATTATAATACGAAACACCCATTCAGATTAAAGATATATTAATACCTCTGATTTATAAATTGTTATAAATCGATCGAGACGGTTGTTACACGATTTGGAAACAGATGAAATTTCATGCTATACTAGATTGATAAATACATGAAAAGCGAAAATTTTGAAAGCGCTCAAGCGTTTGCGTTTTGCATGACGGCTTACTCATAATTTCTGCTACAACGGTCTGCACTAGGAGACCAACTGAGCCGTTTTTAACTACAATCGGGTTAGACTTGTGTTCCCTACAAGGAAAAATATTATTTAAACTCAACGATGAGGCAACAGCAAACTTTTGCGGTCGGCGGGATCGTCTTCGTTAAACGCTCTAACGACGCTTATGCAAGGGATAATTTCTTGTCAAACGGGAAACCAACAGACTCAACTGGTTAATCAATCCCAGATCATTATGATCGTAGCTCGTAACTACTACTTGATTGACAAATTCTAGGCAACTATGACAACACAATAAAAGGTTCTCCTCTCACGACTCGTATCTTTAGCAATTCTATCTATTCGCCAAATTACCGGTTTAGATTGACGCTAAATGATTACCTGAAGAATGCCAGGCAACGGAGCTGGCATCATCGTTGCCTCGTCCTTCTCCTCTTCCAATTGACTTTCGAGAGACCCGGTGGCCATAGCCGCCACGCTGGCCGTAGGTTTCGACGATTTACTCTTCACGTGGCTGGTCTTTATACAAACGCTCGAGTTAGGCGTCGAATACTCGTCGCTGCTCAGCGAGTGCAAACTATCGGAATTTGTGTTGCTGACGCTTAGCAGACTCGTCGTGTTCGTCATAGCGGTGGACACGCTGAGAAGCGAGCCACCGTAGATCATCGGTTTTATACTGAGCAAGGGACTTGTACTGGCCGACGCCGACGTAATCGTGGCCGACCGGTTTCTCGGGCTGTGTTTGTACTTCGTCAGAATCAGGGTGTCCTCCGATTTGGAGGGCGGTAACCTCGCGTTTTGCAAAGGTACCAGGTGATTGTTGCTACCAGTGCTGGTCGCGTTGCTGAGATTACTGGTGCTGCTCATCGGTATCGAGGATTTCGGTGGTTCCGAACCGGTCGACACGTTCGAGGTGTTACTACCTTTACGAACGTACTGACCACTGGGTAATTGCTGTTCGCTCTTGCTGAATTCAGTGGTGAGAAGGTTCGACGAGGAATTGGTTACATTAGGTCCAGGCCAGCTGCCTCGACCCGGACTAGACTTCACGAGCTTCGGATCGCGAGGTGGTAGCTGTAATAAACTCCTCTTTAGACTGTTGCTGTTGCTCTTGTTCCTGTCTAAGCTGAGCAGGTGTTTCATGGAGATTCCAACCGCTTGCGATGATACCTGCAATCACGAAGTTTGTTTAATATCTCACTTTGGAGATATATTAATAGTACAATGATTAAACTTACTTGTTGGGATGATCCACGATCCCTTGCGAACGTAATCACATCTATCAGCCATCTGGCTCCCTTCCACACTGTGTTTACTTGACTCTGGAGATCCTGTAGCCTGTTTAACTTGTCTTTAGCTACGCTGAGTTCCAGCGAACTGAAGGCTTCTCTGTGGTTGTATTGAGCTTGTGCCGTGTCTAATTCCAAGATGCAGCTCAGTCTCGAGTATCTGTTGATCACTTCCTTCTGATAGGTGTTCAGGTGAACCATCTCGAAGACTTGGATCGGCAACGATAAGAGATCGCCGCGTTGGAGAAGGATCTCCCTGGTTCCAGGTACGCAACAGGCGGTTTCTGCCGGAGGCACGGCTATTAAGAAAGACACGTCGTGACTCAGGTCGATCACCTCGGCATCGTAGAGCCGATGGACCAACGAATCCTCGTGACTGATTTCCATGTAGTTGAACAATCGCCTCGCCGTAGCAGCGACCAGATCGACGAACAATTTCTGCTGCTCCGTCCCCTCGTTTGTTACATTCTCCTTCTCCTCGCTGTCCTTCACCGAAGCGTCCGACGCGTACAGACGAGTTATCCTCTTCAGATAATCCCATTCTTCGCTGTGGTACAAATAAATACTTAAGGAATTTTGTAAATTTAATCAAGCATTGGGAAGAAGTGTATTACTTACGCGGAGACATGCGGGTTGTCTCGTATCTTGCAATGCGGCAAAACGTTCGGCGATTTTGCTGGCACAACGACTTGTATCAAATCCACGCTGCTCTGCATTTTCAGGTAACCGAGATAGAGTCCTTTCGACAGTTTTATACTGCTGACTTGGTGATAAGTCATCTGCTCTTGTATACTGGCGATCAGAATGTCCGCTACGTTGCTGTCCTCGTGAGTAATCACCTTCTTTGTTACTTTACTCAGAGGCAACCACCTGCTGTTCAATACCGAGATCAACTTCGGAGACTTTATATAATTCACTGTAGAGAATACCAGGGTGCCTTGAATATCTCTGATAGGTTTATGGTACAGCTGGCCAAGGTCCTGTATGCATAGCGCCGCCTAGAAAAATTCAACGATCTCTTTAGTCCGTAATAGCTGTTATAAAATTTATTATTATTCGTGTAACACGAACCTGCATTTGCGCAGCAGCCTGTAGAAGCTTTATCCTGAAGTGATTCGTCGAGCTGCTGTGACTCTTCTCCATGTCCTGCCTGAGGACTTTGACGTCGTCCCAAGTGCAGGCGACTTTCATCAGCCAGTGGAAGTCGTTGTAAATACAGCTAGGGTAAGTCTCGTCGACCTCGATCACAGGCAAGAAATCTTCGTTGGTGACCAACACCTTGTCCTCGTGGTACAGCAAGCAGGCGAGGAACACGCCGCGTCGCAAATTCTTCTGGAATTTACTAGTAGCCGTAAACAGCTGCTTTATCGTTGTCTTCTTCTTGTGATTCCGCCTCTGAACGGCCGGCGTCTCTTGGGTGTACTCCGGCCGCCTTATGTCCGTGAACAGGGTGTTCAATTGTTCCAATCGGCCGGCAAACCTTGGCAGCCTGCCATCGATGTCCCTCCAGCCTGGAACAACACCGATTCCCTCGTCTTATTATTGTTGGCGACTGCGTTCCGGTATTTCATCGGGGAGAACGATAAACAGGAGCTGACGTAACGATCGGTACGTGCAAGATCTAAACTTAACTCCCGATTCGATATGCAACTGAACGAAATCCGGACGTGACCTGAATCGCAGATCGGATCCGAACGCCGAATGGAATTGTAACGCAACTTTTACGTGTCAATTTTGTATTACAAATAATTTTATGAATTGTGATGTTCGTGAACTGAAAGGGTGATAGTCTTACTGCTGGGTGTCACGTGGGCGGGCGTAGAGTTCCTAAACCTGCTGTAGCCCTTCAGGTTTCCAGCAGCTGCCCGGAAATAGTACTTCTGTCCTTGGATCAGATCGTCGATTCTGCACTCGCGTTGCTTCATGTCTAGCACCTCTCGTTCGCCGCAGATCGCCGAGAAATCGTCTTTGATGCTCCACTGAACTTTGAATTTTGTGCATATGGGCGAATCGTGCGAATCTGGTTCCTGGAACCTCATTGTTACAGAGTTTGTCCCTGTAACGTCCACCGCAACCAGGAAAGGCATATCTGGTGGCCCTAGGGAATCATTCATATCACAAACCATTTAACGATGCATATCTTTTCATTCGAGAAAAATAAAAAAACCGACTGACGATTAAGAAAGTTTCTGTCAAGCGTATTATAGAAATTTATTCGTAGATATGCGCGAACGTTTGACGCGTGGCATAAATAATGTATTTCTGCAAGGCTTACTCGCTTGATCGAATCCGAGCAACATTTTCCTGAGCGCCCTGGCTCTTCTCTCCCAAAGGGCCAGCTGCTTGTCCTCGGCGCTACCCCCGCATCCCGTGAGATTGTTATGCTGCGACGAAAAACTCGATCTATGACTGCTTGGCGGCTCGAGGAGGGTGGGACCGCTGCTACCGGAACTGTTACCGCCGAGTTCTTGAACTCTGTGTTCCGCCTCCGACAGCAACGAGGCCAAATGACTGCCCAGGGACTCCGGGGATTTGACTGCGCAACCAACGTCGAAATCTTTAGCATTCAATCACCGTGAAAGATCCCTCGTCATGTTATAACATCGCGTGGGTTTCACAATTTATGATATCCATTATTTATACAAAAAAAATCTTGTAGGGAAATGAAATTAGAAATCTGTATAAAATACCATGAACGAAATCCATTGTATTAATCGTCGGATGATTTCGAGGTAAAGGAGATTGGAAAAAGGATACTAATTGAACCAATTCACTTTTTCCCCTGATATTTATGAATGAAAAATCTGTGGTAAAATTGCATCCGGGTGCGACAGTTGCGGCCACAATCGTTTCGCCACGATTCCGTCCGCACCCGATATCGAATTCTACTTTCTATATAGGCTTTACCACCGAACGGATTATTTTACAACTTTCGTTCCTGTAAAAAGCAGGTTTGCGGAATACCAATAGCTTTTTCCTATCCATCAAATTTGTCGATCAAGGATTCATTGACTAGTGATGAAACAAATAAAAATTTTAAAACGTTTAATTTATTTTTTAAGAGGGTAAATTTATTATGAATAGGGGACGAAAAGAAGAGATTTTAATGCCATCATAAATCATGCTGGTCAAGACGAGTTTCAAGAGGAAATTAGCAAACAGAAAATTTGATGTACATCGGAATTAAACCGAAAAATTTTATGATATTCAATCCACAGGCTGCGTTACCAATTTCGAGTACAAAGCGTCCAAGCCTCGCTTCAAGAATAGTAATTCCGATTCCACTGAGTATCACACCGGTTACATATCGTAACAGTGTCAAACGTCAACGGCGGGCCATCGATTCAACCGCAACCACCAGCGAAAACTCTCTCGCGTATTCGACACAGGCATCGCGCAAACCCGCTGCGTATTACCGATTCTGTTAATGATAACCGTATAACCGTTACAGATTTCGTCGATCGACTTGTTTATGCAAATTCTAATCACCGTGTAAACCGGGGATATTGGATATTAATTCGGTGTGCGCGAGTCAATAGGTCGTACGAGATAATGAACTATATCAAAGCGGATTCGAAACGATTGTGCTCTGCCTGTAAATTTAATCAGCTACTTCGAATTTCACTTGTAACTATATTATTTGCGAATGATGTATGAGTCATTTAAATAATTCATTACATCAATTATTAGTTTTATTCATTTTATTTCCACAATCTATCTTTTGAATTTTTAAATTGTGCATGTTACGTAGAGACCATAAGAGTTTCAGAGAATCCTAGGTTGTATGAGTCATTTAAATAATTCATTATATCAATTGAATTAGTCTTATTCATTTTTTTGCCACAATTCATCATTTATATTTCTTCAACTGAATTTTAAAATTGTGTACGTTATGTAAGGGACCATAAGAGTTTGAGAATCTTAGGTAAAGAGCAGGTTGAGAAATATTGGTTTGTATGGTAAATTAATTTTGACCCTGCGAGGGTTTAATTATCCTGCGGCCGCAATTATATCAGCGGATGGTTACGGGAAAGAGGGAACGACGGTGAAAAGTTCTTTTCGATATCCCTTCCTCATATATACACACACACACGAGGGGGTAGTACGTTCCCATTTTATTTTCGTCTCGCCGCGGTCGAAACGCAATAAAGCTCGACGGCACTTTTATTGTAGACTACGGAATCCTAATTGGAATCCCGTTCGACCATTTCTCTCCCTTTTCCCAGCCTGTATCGTTTCCTTTTTTCCCTCCCCCGATCGACCTCGTTGCCATTTCTTTGATACGCTCTTACTTAAAACTGCCTACTATTTATAAACGTGGACCGTTCCCGTATCTCTGTTCCCAACCCTTTTGTTCCCGATTATTCCACTGTCGTGTAACCCGGCCGCGAGGCAATTACGAACAGGGCGCAAGTGAAAAAGTGGACTCTCGAAAATCGTCGGACAAATTGCCTTTTTTTTAGAACCACAGGGCAAGCGAGAAATTTGTGTGGGCAACTTTTGTAAAGAGAAAAAAATATCCGTTTGATTTCGAGATCAGCCGCGGGGAATAAAATATCACACTGATTTGAAAAACAGCCAGGGTTTGTTTTCACATCGTTATACAAAAGAAATCCCGCCCGTACACGTTCTATTTATTCGAACATTACCAGAGAAAACAAAACGAATCTGTGTTTTACAAACTGTACGGTTTCATCAAGTACGTATTATTTATTGCATACATTTTCGCAAGCGAAAGTAGAACGGGTAATGAAATTTCATTTTGTCTCTCGTATACATTTATTTCAGCTCTTTGGGCGTTCGGCGAAATCGCCGATTAAATTTATCGACCCCGCCGGCTGTCGGATGTATGGACGCGCAATCGACAAAGCCGACGGTAACGAATGGAACGTGTAATAGTAATCGAATCGCTGGATATGCATATACTTACACTGATTGCCCTCCTGCGCGCCGAACGCGACCAGCATTTTTGCCAGCGGCCTATTGTTGCTAAGCACCGCGACGTCCAGGGGTGACAGGCCGTCGCTGTTCACACTGAAAATACAATTCCTGCGTCAGTTCGCGTGAAAAGATTGATCGCACTGCTTTAAACCGGGTGACCCGTCGCGTTCGTCAATCTGCCGTTCATACTTTTACAAACGGAACACTTAACGCTAAACCTACCAAGAAATTTTCTATATGAATGTACCGTGTTTATATTCTTTACATTTGAATGTTACTTAACCCTTTGACGTACAAATAAAATGCTCATCGTCGCGTCCGTAGGATACCATTTAATTTTGGAATACTCATGTACAAGCTCAGAAATAGGGCGTTTTATTTCGAAATTTACATTGCTTTATAACATTCAGGGTTTTCAATTTATTAATATTATAAAATAATGATTTGATAGTTTTGTAACGTGTGATACTTCTCAAAGCATTTAGGAATTATGTATTGCTATTATGTGTTAGCCAAAGACAGTTCTTGACATCTCGGAGACGTCAGAGTCTACGATGGCACATGAAATGAATGACGTTTCAGAGACATCATTGTACGTCAAGGGGTTAACGTTAGCATTGCTATTTCAGTCTGATATCAGATTCAATAATGGTTACAATTTGAACAACATCATAAAGCCATTTTCGTTTTTTTATTGAAGAATTTAACTCTTTGCACTTCGCTGTCCCCTCTCATGGGTCATTTAAGTTTATTGATTATTATTATTGACAGGGAATTAAGTTATTTCAGCGCAACTTTTTGAGACAAGCATGTTTCCCTGAAGCTTTCTCTTGAAACAGCTGAGTAGTTGATAGCCAACGTACAGAATCCTTCGGGGATCATTCTGACCGTCGTAGGTTCAGTGTTAAAGTATAAACGAAGGATGAAATCAGGTTTAATAAAAGGATTCGTCGTCGTGAAGCTAGATGTTAAATTATGAAACGATGAGGTTTGACCCGAACGAAGGACACATGCAAAATTCAGAGGCGTTGACATGGAAGACAGCGTTGATCAGCCTTTGTACGAGGCCTAATCGGCATCAATTTCGTTCTTGGCTACACGCGCTTTCGTCGGGCTGCCATTAGCAAATGTGAACAAAGAGAAGCGAAGTGGATAAACGGATTACCGCGGCGGCGAATGGACAGCTACGATTGTGCAACGGGAATACTGATTCATAAATCCAGACTATTACGTTCGATATCGCGTTTAGACGTTTAGCACCAGCATTGGCAATAGATGTTATCCGTTTTTAAAACAGATTGATTCATTAGATTGGCTTATATGATTGCATTGGTTGATATGAATTATTACGTGAATTTTTTTCATCTCTCGGTGTAGTATTTTCTCAGTCTTGTTGGACACACATCTGAATTATTACAGAATATAAAAAATGCAAGTACCAATTATGTAATAATAAATTGTTAAGTTATATTAAAAGATCTGCTCCTCATCCCTGCGGGGGAACATTTTTCTTGGGAACTTCCTACCAACGAGAAACTCCCGTTTCCACATATTTCTCCTGTTTCTTGATCTTGTTTGAGTTACAAAAGAAAAAGTTCCTCGAGGGCTCGGATGCTTGTATTGCTATATTAAATTCCCTGAATTCCACTTTAGATTTCTCCCATTTACACCGTAATTCATAAAAGCGTCGAATAAAACGTTCAAAGCGATCGCGTCGAACTTTGATATAATAAACCGTGTCGGACGGCGAAAAATAATTACGCAGTTCCTTCAAGAGTGAATCAACCGTTACACGCGGGGAGAGAGCTAATAGATTGAGTGAATCACGTACTTCTGATGAAAGCTCGGGCTGGCAAGGGTCGCGCGATGTGGAATATCCCCGTCTACGGTGTCCATCTAGTCGACGGGAATCTAATTATCGCCGGGAATCGCTAGTTTCTAACGAGCCTTCTGTCTCCCGGATCGATACCATTACAATGCGGAGACCCGCGTAAGTGAAACGCGTCGAAATGTGTACGTAGGAGCCTCGTCCTACTGCCTGCGTTGCATCAAGCGTCAATTAAACCCTGCTTATAGAACGTGTCCCATCCGTAAACCGCAATTTACTCCCCAGATTCCTCGATGCCATTCCGCTTTTCACTTACCGTTTCCGATTCAACAATATTTTTATTTTTTAAGATTTCAATATGATGCCAAGTATTTTTTTCTATGAATTTAAGGTACAGAACATTTTGAGAACTTCGAGAAATATATTGTTATGAGAGTATATGTGAGAATTTTCTCGATACGATTTGAAGACTTAAATTTTGATCAATTTTGAAGGGGTCTGTCTTGATATCCAATTTTCGCTATATTTTTTCTCTGGTTCTAGCGAATGGAATTCGATGAAAAAATGCAGAGCTGTACTTCCACACGAGTAGACTAAGCCTAATTATTTCCAAATTAATCGATCGATTCCTTGTAATAAAAAAGAATTACGAAAATTCGAAGATTTCACCACATTCTCGAACGGAATCCCTAATGTTTTTCAATTCTTCGTCAAGTGCGAGGATCATCGTTTTAAGTCACGGTAACTGGCCGTGAAGTAAGGATGAGAGTAATTGCACGGTAAAAAATTACGTGGAAATTTATACGCTCAGGTGTTTATATCACTACACGCGTTCCAGGAATACTGCAGAAATTTACGAGTGAACGTAAAAGTAGGAACACGGCGTCTCGAGATCGAGTAAAAAAATATTCCAAAGTTTGCCCGGTGATTCGTATTCCAAAGAGCCGAGGTAACGTCCAGCTTGGTGGGGGGGTTCACGGTCTAGCAAGGTTTACACGAGCAAATTGAGTCTTCATCTCCGGCTGGACCGTCGCGAGTCAGCCGTGAAACTTTTTCAGGAAACAAATGGACCGGACTACGAAAATCTCCTCGTAAATTTTTAAACCGGACGCCTCGCGAGAACTATAGCCCGCGTTATCGCTGATATATTCGCGACGTGTTCGAACCCCCCCGATGTTGACCACGCTGCATAATGCATCCGTTATCAAAGGGATGCCCGTAAAATTGAACCGAATACATTCCGATGGGTCCGAAAGATTTCCTCGTTCCCTTTTTACTACAAATACATTGCGATCGGGTTATACAATGAAACATATCGTATCCGCAACTGACGTGAGGAAAACACGAATTCGACGAACTCCTAAAACGCGATAAGAGTCTTAGGAACGTAGCAGGCTGGGTTCAATCCGTCGTTAATTGGCTTGTTTTCAGGGGCCGTCGGTAAAATTAATTAACAGCTGCAATTAACCTACATCACGATCACGTGCAGTGCCACTGTTGGCCAATTCTTTACGTTTCGAATCACTCTCCGTCCAGGTGTCGACGTCCGCGGACCAAGTTTTTTTACACGTTTCGACAAAGTGCTCGTAGTCTGGTTTTTCCCTCGTTACGACGTTTAATTAAGAAAGCACGTACGCGCACGTATATTTCCGTTTGGTTTCATCCGGCGGATAATTAAATGGAAATGTTAAACAAAGGGGACGGCCGCGACGGGTTCCATTAAATCCCGGGGTTGTAATCGAAAGCTCACCTGTTCACGTCCACGTCTGTCGATTCCAAAATCGTTCTGGCTTTGTCCACGTGGCCATGTTCCACGGCTGCGAAGAGAGCTGAAACAAAAAGAGGAACCGGTGAGATCCAATCGAAAATTGTATACTCGCAGCTTTATAATCAGGAATTAATAGGACGGTGTAAATGAAATTTGTAAAATAACGTTGAACGTACGTGAAAACAAGATATCAGTCGTGAAACAGACTCGTTGGATAAAATCGTATGAAATAAATGAAAAGAAACAAAAGATACCATGCAGGTGTATGTTGAGCGACTGTGCCGTTAGAGGATTCACGTGTACCGACGATAAATTGTTCGACTGCTGATTTGCCTGGTGTTTTTTCTTCCCGAAACCCTCCAGGAACTCCATCCCTTGCAAAGAGTACAGCTCTGCGTGAACACAAACGGTAGAAACTGAATACACGTGAATAAAAAAGAAAATCGTTGGGGAAGCTAAAACGCGAGAGATACAGGGTGGTCTTAAGGTCGACTTCTCGACGCGACTTTATGCGACGGTATTAAATCCACTTTAGAGTTCTCGGCTGTTACGCCGCGTCGCGTGGCGTTGAATAATTGATCGCGTTATCATTGAACACGTTTGGAAATTAAGTGCGTGCCTCTGTAGAAAGTTGAACGCGATACGGCAATCTAGATCCCGGTTTTTCCTCTATTCTCTTTTAATTGAAACGCGAGAAGTTCCCTCGCGGTGTCAATTAAACCGGTTAAGGCGTTTAAAAAGGTAAATAGCAAACGTTGTTCCCTTTAATTCGAGAGAGGAAAAATTCTGCTTGCCTTTACCCACGTGCAAACCCGTACAATTATATTTTATAATCTCACATAAACATTTTACAAAAGTTCCCAGGGATTAGAACCCTGAGAGAATCTAATGATGATAATAATAATAATTGCTCCGAGGTTGGCCGATATGAAATATCGGCGGGTGTAATTAAAAGTCTAATGGTCCGTACTTGATCCAGACGGTGTCGTAAAGAGAACCCTATCGTTGAGATCCCTTTGCTCCCTCGAATCTTTCGCCGGCTTCTTCCTCACGGACACTTTGTTGCGGAAGCTGCCGCCGCGGGCGTTCGTCCAAAAGTTCGCGATATTGTCGACGGTCCTGATCCTGCAGGACTTCGACGAGCAGACCGACGAAGATTTCTGAATCTTCTCCGGCGCCCTACGATCTCTCGTCGAATCGTCGACCCGCCTAGGAGCCTCCCAATCGAGAGTGCGAACCATTGCGTTTAAATCCAAACTGATCGGCTCGTCCTCCTGCAGGATAACGTCGTTCACCGACAGACTCCTGCCCTTGGTATTGGTGAACGATGGACGAAAGTCGTTCCTACAGTCAAAATTCGCTTCGTTCCCGTCAACGTGCCTCTCGGTTGCATCCTCGGAATTCACTACTATCGTTAATCTGACGTCATCCTGGCTACGCTTCTCCGGCGAGCTCCTCTCATTCCCCCGTTCAACTTCGTGATCCGAATGCTCGAACAGAAAACTCGAGACAGACGAGTCCAAAGAGCTGTCCAGGCAGAAAGTGGGATTCTCATAGGAAACGTGCCCTCCGGGATAAAGGACACCCTTTCTACATTTCGCTGCTGACGAACGCTGCTGCTCGTCGTTGCTCCTCCAACGAAATATATGCGTCATCCTCGGCGACGTGACGTCGTCCTCGTCGTGTTTCTTAGATTTTCCCCCGTCGTTAAACGATCCTTGATCTCGTCGCCCAATTACCCTGTCGGTCAGGCATAATTTACTCTTCAGGTCTCGCGTGATCCCGCATGACTCCGTCTCGCTCGCCGACATGGAGTCTTTATTGTCGTCGCTATCGTCGTTCTTCAGAGGATCTCCGCTGTTTACGATGCTCGTCGGATCGGGCGATTCCTCTACCGAGGAGAATCTGTCCGGTCGTTTTTTCTTGGCGCGTTGAACCGAGGACGACAGGTCGAAGCCGACGTTCAAACGTAGGTTCGCGTGCGTACGCAGCTTCGTCATCAGCTTGATCGACGCTCGGAAGGATCTCGATCGCTTGAGGGTCGACATCCTGTCGCTGGACGACCGCCTCGACAGCAATTCCATTTTCGGACTGGACACGGTGGTTTTGCGAAATTTCATCTGGAGATTCCCTTCGTTCTTCTATTATTCTAATCCCCGTATTTCTTGTAACTTTCTCGGCTGCATTCGCTTAAGATAATCCTCCGGATAAAATTCTGTGCAACGGCCAAACGTTTCATAAAATAGACTCTTTAGTTTCGTGTATAGCTAGACATCTCGTTTCTTTGGCTAAGGAAGACTTTTAGACGTTTCTCCTTGGTACTTTCTTCAGGCACTTCTTTGGTACGATAAAGCTGAAAAACGACGAACAACTCTAACCATATCTTCCACTGAATTAATTACGAACGATCCTTCTCTCGGTTAAAGAAAGAACACGATGAACGCATCTTCGCGTGAAACGACTCT
>SHCU01000911.1:0-12005 GCA_004307685.1 Ceratina australensis | reverse complement strand
GCTGAAAAACGACGAACAACTCTAACCATATCTTCCACTGAATTAATTACGAACGCTCCTTCTCTCGGTTAAAGAAAGAACACGATGAACGCATCTTCGCGTGAAACGACTCTAGCTGCTACTCGACGGAGTCATCGCTGGAGTCAACGATGACAAAAATATTAATTTCTCCAGGAAGATATAAACGTTGGCCAGGATCACAGGTAGATGTAGGACGGCTACCTCAAGGTTAATAGCCGTCTTTACGACGTCGTTGAGAGTAGCTACACGCGCAATTGCCCGCGGGTCTGCGATTGGAAACGAAAGAAAAACTGGGCACGCGTCTCTTAAGAAAGTAGAATCAATGCACTCGGTGAAATCAATAACCCAAATTGCACCCGAGATCGCTGCACGTAATTCCGGGCTTCCTTAATACCGTTCCGAGCGTCCCATCGGTTCACCGCATCGTCGTTGAATTATTCACCCGGGGGGCGGAAGGGCACAGGTGGACGTCGTCGTAAAATTTCATATTCCTAGGAAACGGAACCGCAATTCTCGAGGATCACTCGACGCGAGAAGTTAAATCGTTCACTGGGAAATGACACGGGACCCGGGAGAGATCGGTCCCTCTTCCTATTCCTCCTCCTCCTACTACTGCTACTCGCGGAGAGAAACAAAAGGGGAGAATCGATGCGCGAAGACTGGTTAGCTCCGGAACGGATTTTATTATTTATGTACTTAGGACAGGCACCCGGCCGATATATAACCCGGTGCGGCAACCGCACAATTGGCCATTACGAAGAAGTGGCCTGGACGTCGTCGTCGCCTCTTCCTACTCGAGACGAGCCAGCGACAATTTGTTAGTCCAATCAAACTTATTGTCCGCGTCCGCGCCTCGCTGCTCCTCCGCGTCGCTTACCCAAGATCGGGGGCATTGTATCCGGAATGAGATGCTCGTCGACCAAAATAAAATAGTCACGTCGGTCCACGAAATAATATCTGCCTACGGTATCGACCCTCGATTTCGCGTTTCATATGTTTTATATCATCCGCATTTTTTTATGCAAGATATACAATATGTAGATTGTATGCATTGATATGTAGATATGTAGATTAATACCAAGAATTATCGATACGATATCGATATCATGAAAATAGTCAAGTGATTTTAGGAAATAATATCTGCCTACAGTATCAACCCTCGTCTCTCACGTTTCATATATTTTATATCATCTGCATTTCTTATGTAAGGTATACAATATGTAGATTAATGCAAAGAATTATCGATACAATACAAGAATTTTCAGTACAAGAATTCTCGAGCACTAAGAATATATTCCGTATTTAATACAACCTATCAGAGGGATTGTGTACTTAACACATTATATTTTCCAGTGTCTAACTCTAAAGCAGAAGTTCGTGAAAATAGCCAAGTTATTTTACGAAATAATATCTGCCTACAGTATCAACCCTCTTCTCTCAGGTCTCATATATTCTATATTATCTTCATTTTTTTATGCAAGATATACAATATGTAGATTAATACAAAGAATTATCGATACAATACAAGAATTCTCGAGCACTGAGAATATATTCCGTATTTAATACAACCTATCCGAGGGATTGTTTACTTGGCACATTACATTTTCCAGTGTCTGACTTTAAAGCGGGGGAAGTTCGTGCACTCGGCGAAGTGACCAAGTCGTGAAGTTCGACCGTAACAGTGGATGAACTAACTCCCGGGCAATCGGGAAATCGATTAGGAGGTACGACAGTTTATCAGCGAGCGTGACGATGCTGTTAGCAAGTGATATAAATGATCTCGTGGGGTCACGAGGAGAGATTCGTCCACGAGTCGTTGGGCAACCGAACCAATGAACACGCTCGACCACCGGCTCATAAACATTATCCGTTTTTTTTTTAAACGCGAAATTCAATTCACGATGCTTTGCTCGAAATTTATTAATACGAACATATGGCGTCTGTCTGTTATTGCCGACGAGGTGTCCGGGTTTCGAGCGTCAATCAAATACGAGGGAATCTACTGATTGAGGTGAAAGCTTTATCGCGAATGGTACTATGAAAAACAGATAAGCAATTAAAATACGCGTGTACGTGGACAAAAGATTATGCGAGATCTGTGGTACGAGCGGGAATGAGTGGAAATTAAACAGAGGGATGAAAACATGTTATAAATGCGTCGAAGGCTAGATAAAGCGGACGACTGATAATGGGAATGCATATGGTCGAATTGTTATTTTTAATCAGCCGAAAGAGCCCGGTTGAATAAATTGCTCGGCGTAAAAAAAAACAGAATGCGAGTGGTTTGTATCGATCGAGAGGAATGAAATCGCCTCTTGGGATGGACATTCGAGTTCGTTAGGAGTTAACGAGGTAATTACGGCTCGACGAAATGATAATGACATAATTAAAGTACAAGCTAAAAGTAAATCGCTGTCAGATTGATTCGTCGCCGTCTGATTGAATATTCAAGAATCAACGCTTCATTCAAACATTTATATTAAATACTATTATTTTAATCGATGTAACGGTGAAATGAAAAGACAACGCGGATCGACGAGTTTCGACTACTTTTGGATTTTGCTAATTCTCCAGGGAGAGGTAGTAATAGCGCAATGAAAAACAGGTTGAGATTCATTGTTCTCGGTTGTACATCGATTTCCTAATTGAAATTCCTGGCGATAGGAACGGGCGAGGAGTAGAACAATGGGAGATGAGGATACGTGCTACTAACTTGGTCCCATCGCGTCCCGAAACGCCTATTGTACTAATAGCCACTAACAATACTTCCGCTCCTCCTTTCTCTTTCGCAATTACTATCTCACGACGCCTCGCGAAGAGATCTCTTGGAAAAATATATTATTATGAGAGTATAATATGTGAGAATTTTCTCGATACGATTTTAAGGCTTTCGAATTTCGATCAATTTTAAAGGGGTCTGTCTTGATATCCAATTTTCGCTGTATTAATCTTTTTATTTTTTAGGATTTCAATGTGTCGTGCAGTATTCTTTTCTATGAATCTGATGTGCACAAAATTTTTAGAACTTGCAGAGATATATTATTATGAGAGTACAAAATCTGAGAATTTTTTCGATACGATTTGAAGGCTTTCGAATTTTGATTAATTGTAAAGAGGTCTGTCTTGACATCCAATTTTCGCTATATTAATCTTTTTACTTTTTAGGATTTCAATATGACGTGCAGTATTTTTATCTATGAATCTAATGTGCACAAAATTTTTAGAACTTGGAGAAATATGTTATTATGAGAGTATAACATGTGAGAATTTTCTCGATACGATTTGAAGACTTAAATTTTGATCAATTTTGAAGGGGTCTGGTCTTGATATCCAATTTTCGCGAAATTTTCGGGAGATGAGGACACGTTCTACTAACATGGTCCCATCGCACCCCGAAACGCCTATTGTTCTAATAGCAACTAACAATACTTCCGCTCCTCCTTTCTCTTTCGCAATTACTATCTCACGACTCCTCGCGAGGAGATCTCGTCTAGATACTAGGTATCAAACCGTACAAAAAATGCTTCCAAGTGCATAAACCGGAAACTTTGATTACCCGGCTGCGTTTCCACGATTTGAAATTATTTAATTATGGATGAGAGGAACGCGTTGGCGTGCGCCGCTACAGAATAGATTGTTTCGGAACGATAGAAAGGAGCGATAGAAGCGGATTCCTTCGCGTCCGGGAATATTACTTTCGAGCGGGGGAGGGGCGAATGAGGTTCAAACTTTTAAAGTTTTCCCTTCGTTTGGGTTAACGTCCCAAGGAGGAGCCTTGGACGCGCGCGACCGTTAAGACCGCGACGACAAAACTGCAGTGATTGCATTCGGGGGAAATGTGCCCCGGTCAATGTGAGTCCGCGAGCGTGACACCTTAATTGAAAAATGGGAATGGAAAAGAGTAGCGGTTGAGAGACCCGTGAAAATGGTTGCTCCGAGGATTTTCCATATAAAATATCATTAACTGCGAACGGGAACGCGCACAACTATCGCGCTAATTGTATTAATTGTACGAACAGTCGTATAAAGTTTTAATTAAAAGTCTTGTAAGTTTCAGCGATTATTATCCGACGAATTTATAATTCGATATGGACAAACGTATTTTCATCTAACGAGAGCTCGTGCAGTGATAATTTATATACGAGTTACAGATGGTCAGAAAACACAGAAAACACTGGAAAACACGTCCTGTTCTAGTATGACGTTTTTCTCGTTGTCTCATTAATTCCAGGGTCGTGCTCGTCAGAGCAGCGATACGTTAACAATGCCAGGGAATCAGACAACGCCGGTTTCTCAGAGGAAGTGAATTGTTTATCGAATGGATATAACGACGTCGGGGGAGTAAATAACCGAGGAGGAACAACACGCGGTTAATTGCTATTTGTCCGCTCAGCATCCGACCGCTTTGGCGATACGTATTTTCGCCGCTTATAGCGCGCACGGGAAGAATAATAAAGTCTACCTAGGTGCTCGTTCGATTTTTAATCGCATCGGCCCACTCGCAGTTGATGAGGGGTCCGTTAGCCCGGAATTGGCTTTTTTTCAGGATCTCTGCATCGCTGACGCTTCCAGTTTCAACACATTGTCCTCTGTCTTTTTTCAGTAATTTCCTCTACGATTAAATGTTCGATTTTCGAATGAATAGAATTTAATGAAAAATTGAGGGGATAAATATACGCGGAATATTTTGTAGATAAGTACGTTGTAACAGGAGATAGTAAAATTCATAGAATCTGGAGTACGTGTCACCCTTGACATAGAGAAACGGTAAGAATTCATCTTTTGTGGGCGCCGGCCAGCTTATCTCCGGTACTCCGCGATAAACTGCAATCTACTTCCTTTGCCTGCGTTCTTTGACACTGCCGGACGCCCTCTTCCGTTCGAGAACTTGCTCAATTCGATGAATTCAGAAGAAGATCTTGCGAAAATCAAGAGCTACGAGTACATCAGACTACATGACGAACTACCGACTGAAATCAGTTTCGGTAAATTGTAACAGCGAGCGATCAATCAAATCAAACTGACATCGTATGATGGAAAAGGAGCCAGAACGATCAGACATGACGAAGCATAAATGATCCTAAAAAACAATGAGTTATTTGACTCGTTTAAAAAACGTTTAGAGGATGAAACGTCACCATACGAAGCTGTACGGTGATTCATTGATTACTGATTGACACACATTTCGATAACTATTATAGGAGATTGATTGTTTCAAATGTTACCCTTTTATGTTCACTCTCTACGCATTTCTAATGAAAGAGACTGGCTCCAGTGGAACTGGCTGGAAAATGTCCATGAGCGTTCTACTTATGGTTATGCAACCTTCCATGCGTGGAGGTTCACCTCGCAAGGACGCACGTGCGTCCGTCCCGTTCTCTGCCGCTCGAATACCATCGAGACCGACTCCGACCATATTCGAGTACGAGATAGCGTTCATCGTGTTTTTCCAAGAAAGAGAAGGAACTGTTCTTTTACGGCGCGAGAACAGCCATTTTTGTCGTAACCGTGTTCTGTGATATACTCGCGAATATTGACTACGAACCGACTTTTATCGAAACAATTCCGCACGCATTTCTCCTTCGAACTACACATCGTACAAAATAGGATTTATAAATCGTTTCTTTCTCGTGCGACAATTGTTAGAATATAATTTATCGAATATATATAATCGAGTTCGTATAAAAAGAAATTCATGAATATTAAAATCCGAAGAAGTTGTCAAGGCAAAAGTGACTGTCTCGGGAACCGGTGAGAGGATCATGAATTTACCTGTGTTTCAAACGCTCACTACACGAGATCTGTGGATTCTTCGAAGGTACGATAATCCCCTTACATAAATCAGCGTCGCATACTAATCATATGAATTACACTAATTGGATTAGTTCGACTAACATAATCACCGGTGAGGTAATAACAAACCGCATCGGCATTCGAATTAATCCCCGAGTTATTTATACCTCGCGAATCGTTTCGAGTTCTGTATCGAGAAGAATCGAAAATAACCCGCGTAAAACTCGGTGTTCACTGCGCCAAGCGGAAACTAATCGATCGGAGCGGAGTTACCGGCCGAGCCTGCGGACTGGGCGAAAAGCGTCGTGTCCCCCCGGTGTTCGAAACTTAACCTGTGCGTGACCTTCCCTGCTCGCACTTTTTCTCAAGCGATTAACACGTCCCACGGTCAACACTGGCGACGACTCCTTACAAGTCCTTCGACGTCGTCTACCGCCCACGCGGACAGTTGTTGTTGTAACGGTGACTGGAGATTCCTTTTATCAAACCTCTTCATGTTTATTTTCTATCGCCGGCTTCTTCTTCTTCATCCCTTAACCGCTAGCACAACACACCGCACCGGCACCGTTTCACACGTTTATTCCAACGACGAGGTTACATTTTCGTACGACACATCGGTTTTTTAACTACGAACTTCTTGCTGGTAAACACCGGCTAGGCTTGGCCGTGGCCAGAGAGCGGCTACAACGATCTGGCATTGCTGACGGGTACACATGGAACGCGACCCTCCACCGTGTGCCGTGCAAACAGCTGCCGTCTATCCCCCACCAAACGGACGCCCCCGTTGCGTCGCCACAGCAATGAACCTTTCGCCTTCACCGAGCCTAAAGACTTTTATCAATGAACCTCTTGTACGTTTTTCGACCGTTCCCTTGCTCCGTATTCAATTCATTGTTTCGTTATTATTAATGCCGTAAGAAATCAATTTTGTTAGACTGGTAAAATGTGATGACATTATTTTAATGCATTAGTATGCATCTTTCTTTCAAATCCAAAATTAATATTATTTGATTATCAATTCTTCAATTAGATAATTTCAATTTTAGAATATTTTTATTTTGTTAAATTATTACAATTAATTATAATATGTATTATAAATGATATTAAATAAAATCCTGTTTTTATACCAATTCATTGTTTCATTATTATTAATTCCTTAAGAATCCAAATTTATTAGACTAGTAAAATATGATGATAGTATTTTAAGATTTTAGTACGCTTCTTTCTTTCAAACCCACAACCAATACTATTTGATTATCAATTCTACAATTACATAATTTCAATTTTATACTATTTTCATTTCATTAAATTATTACAATTAATAATAATATATATTATGAATGATATTAAATAAATTCCTATAATTTCATAAAACCGTATTTCATTTGTACCTCCCCTAAAAAGACTTGAAGAACCATTACAGTTCCCTATCCGATATCCGATCGTAAAGATTGGTTGAAACGTCGAGAACGATTAAATAATATAAATGTTACTATTTGCAGAAGGGCTCCGCCGTTTATCACATTGATTGAACATCTGTTTCACGTTCGGTGAACTCGGTTTGCCTCTGACATTACGTGCCATTGGAGCCAGATAACCGCCGCCAATTTATCACGGCTCCCTGCACAGAGCGCGTATTACTCTTCATATTTAAAAACTAAGAATTTCATGCATGAATAAATGCTCTCGATGCGTGGTAACCCGAAACTCTCGGCAACGTGTCCAGTCATTTCTCAGGCACGTGTCGCTTTGTAGCTGCAGGTAAACTTTTCGTTTGGGTCTGAACGTGGAAAAACAGGAATCAGAAAGGGCGTCTCTTACTTTGTACAGGTAACACGTGTATGCAAAAGCCGGAGGTGGCACGTTTCCGGTGAACGCCAACGAGATCTTTTATGTACGTGAAACTTTTTAGCCCCCTACGTATTTCCATGTTAATACCAATCTTTCAACATTCACGTGGACCCTTATCGGATTCCAATATCCACGGGAGAGCATGAAAGCCGCGTAACATTCTTAAGTGCAGAGTCAGAAGATTTTAAAAGTGAAACAAACAGCATTACAGAGTACACACATGCTTATTTCTTCGACGCAGCAATCCGGTTTCAGTCAATATTTCCCTAGAATTTATGAATTAAATTCATACATCTTTTCAGATTTTACTGTATTAATATTATTTGGTATTTTTTTCCAACAGTGTTACAGCGTACACGCATACTTATTTCTTCGACGCAGCAATCCGGTTTCAGTCAATATTTCCCTAGAATTTATGATCTAAATTCATAGACTTTTTTCAGATTTTCAGTTGTATTAATATTAATCGGTATTTCTGTTGGGAAGGTAGGAAACGCTTTGGTAATCTGTGACTTTCGCTGGATCGAAATTGAAATTACAGAATCCGCTTATGCGATAATTCGCGTTCAAATTAGTAGAGCTAATAATCTTCCTCTTTGACGAATGAAAAGCGAAGGTTTAGGGAAAGCGTAGGTGAAACCCGGCGAGAAAAGGTGTTCATTGTTAAATGAGAATTTAATTTCCACTCCTTCGTGACGCTGTGAACAATACACGGTTTTGTTCGCACGAAAGAGAATGCACCGAGTGGATCTTCATTCTGATGGCAATCGAAAAGAAAACTCCTATTTACGGACGCACTCGTTGCTGGCCTCTATCCGTGTTTTAACAAACAGAAAATTTATTTCTACGTTACGAAAATCCGCTTAATTCTTTCAAGCTTAGATTCAGCTTCATACGTTACGATAAAAAAAGAATATTTTCCTGTAAAATTCTTCGTGAACCGTCAAATTTCAAATGTAACTTAATCCTAGAAAACCCTTCGGAAAAATGTCGGAATTATTCACGCGCGAAATCTAACGAATTCCACTCTCTTACAAAAATCGCTCAAACCTGATTAAATCATAATCCGTACACGTTACGATCCCATTCGCATCTTTTCTCTCTTTGCGAACTGTTAAACGAATTGTCAAAGATAGCTTAATCCTCGGAAGCCCTTCGAAAAACGTCGAAATTATTCACGAGCAGAATCTGGCAAATCCACTCTTTTCAAAAATTGTTCAACTCTGATTTAATCAACAGACGCACGTTACGATCCTCTCTTTGTGCGCCGTTAAACGAATTGTTAAACGTAACTCGATCCATCGTAAAAAAATATCGAAATTATTCACGCTGCAAAATCTGGTGAATCCACTGTTACAAAAAAAAAATCGTTCGACCCTGATTTAATCGTAGCCGGTACATGTTACGATCCCATTGATAAATGGTGCTCGGATAATCTACGAAAACCGGGAGAAGCGTGTTGCGCGAGTTTCTCATTAAACTAGACGAATCACGCCCGCGGCCCCTAATTAGTCCGCGAGAATGCACGCAACCGCGGATTTCGCAGGAAATTATTTTCGACGCTTCCGCTGACGCGGGAGAAAAGAAGAATCGTAGGATTTAATGAACCCGTATCGATAGCAACCGCGGTGGCGTGTGTGCTCTCACGACCAGCGATTTTTCCACTGACGGACAGTACTCCGTGGAGAAATAGAGTGAGTTAAACGGCACATAAAAATCGTCGATAAAACCGCACCCGGTAAAAGTCCAAAGTATTTTCTCTGATATTTTGACGAAACAATTTAATCGTAATGCGTCCGAGTACAGCTTCGGACAATTATTCCGGACCAACTACTGCTTATGTGTGAGACCCCTATTGGGACAATATTCAAAAGTAGTAATAGGTCTATGCCTCATATTTTCAGTGCTCGATCTGGCATTAATGCTGCTAGCTTCTGACATAATTCTGACGTTTCGAAATAAAAACAGTTTTAACCTGCACGTTGACACACAATTACTAATGTAACATTAACACTAGATTGCCTAAGGAAGTCATTTTGACTGGTTTTTAGTTTCAATTAGAAAAAGAATTATGCATATAATGGTGCATTAAGCATTCACTAGTTACACTTTTAATTTAAGAGTGATGCTGAAACAAATGATACCGTTGAATCGGAATGGCACAGCATCATCATGCAGGTCCTAATGAAACTCTCTACGTTGCATTTTTTTAATGGAATTATTTTATATTTTGATATTCATTCAAAGAATTAATATGCTGCAAACTAAGAGTAGATTATTAATTAAATTAGTATAGATTGTCACAATTGTATTCAGACGCACATTAAGCGTTCATGTCATTCAAGTCACTTTGACTGCTTTTGGGCAATATATTAGGTCGTTCGGAAAGTAATTTCGCTGTTTGCTATGAAATGTAATGGGAAAAAACGAAATTACTTTGCGAACGACCTAATAGGTATATACTAAGTTTCAGTCTTTCTAGTGTTAATGGATCTTACTTAGATCTTGGATCTATAAATATTAATTGAGCTAATAAGTGTATAAACATCAAGCACTTACAACTTAAAATCTTAATTAAATAAACTTCTTAAAATCAACGTCTTAAAATGTTAATTAAGTTAATATGTAAATAGGCAATAAAATAAGTATAAGAAAATATAAAAAATAAAAACATAAATAAATAAGTGAACAGAACGTTTATTATTCTCTTCATTTATATATTGCGCAGATTTTCGTGTATTTCTGCATTCAGCTTCAAAATAAAATTACATTAACAATTGTTTATCAAGATGCAGGTTAAAACTGCTTTTATTTCGAAACGTCAAAATTATGTCAGAAGCTAGCAGCATTAATGCCAGATCGAGCACTGAACAAATGAGGCATAGACCTATTACTACTTTTGAACAACGTCAAAATCGTGGACTCACATAATAAGCAGTAGTGGGTCCGGAATAATTGTCCGAAACTGTACTCACGTTCCCGTCGCATGACCGGCGGTCCATTAACCGGCGTATGCGTCACGTGAAACTGCGGCCCCGTTGTATAAGTACCAGTCGAATCGGGACCGAGTACCGTTCCAATTTTAGAATCGAATAAATGTCAACAACGATTTTTCTACACCGGCGAACGAGTAGTTCGCTCGGCGATCAACGAACCAAAAATTCGTACGGAGCTCTCGACGATTTTTCACATCGTTCATTATTTGTTGTCAATTAATCCGACAGGTTGAACTTGTTTGTCTTTCGGATCTCCGGTTTGATTACCAAAGTAGGAAAAGCCGTTCAATTTATGAGAGTAACAGGGCTTTCGATAATTACGCGAACTCGTTTATTCATTTCGCGTCGGGATATCGAATTTGCTCGTTGATTTATTGGTACATTGGAATCAATTTGAATAATTCACTTTTGTGTTCTTTTTTTATAATCTTCATTTTTATTGACTGGCCTTCGATGATTTGCGAAGATCTGGACTGCAAGCTATGCAGATGTAAATCGTCTTCGGTGGAGAAAATGCATTATCTCCTCCCGTGCAGCTCTTACCTCCGCCGTCTTTAGTTCTCCCATTTATCTCTGTCGTATCTCGTTTTTCCGAAATTCTTTGGCGAATTTCTCATTCATTTCCCAACCATATTTCGTTCCCCTTGAATTTTTTAATCAAACTTTATCCCTTTAACGAACTGATTTTAATAGCTGTCAAGAATTTAAATGGTGTCTATCGGGTTTTCCTTATTGTAGATATCGCCTTTGACTTGGTTTCGCAATCAGTATAAATGGAACAGAATAATATTCACTAGTAATTCAGAAAAATTTAAACGAGTAAAAAAAGCATTAATTCAATTCTTTCAAAATTAAAATAATTAATATCTTTTTTTACGAATGGTGCTAAAACTGCTAGGGGAAAGTTGCGTGTCCGAGTTAAATTTCGTGGGACCATTAGCAAAGCGCGTGCCATTAAAAAAAGGACAGTTATCCGCGTTGAAAAATGAATTAACGACGAGCGATTTACCGCGGGGCTAAAATCTCTACGGTGAAGTCGTCGGCTTAATGAACGATACTTACAAGGCGTAATTAAATTTCGCGGTAGTTAACGCGTACCACGAAGAGTAGGCGAACTTCGTCTTCCACGGGACACTATTTATAATGCGATCACCGAATGGGCCCGGAGATCGTGAAACCGGCGAACGGGCCTCGATTAAAACTGCTGGTAAGAAATTTTAATTAAACCCACGAATTCTGAATCCATTTATCCCTGTTCGCCCCCGCAGAATTGAAATTCACCCGTTTCATTCTCAAATGAACGCCACTGGTTGACGGATATTAATCACGCGCTTCGGAATGAGA
>SHCU01000910.1:15592-34523 GCA_004307685.1 Ceratina australensis | reverse complement strand
ATAGGCACATGAGCGACATAATCGACTGCGGATTTTAGATAATTATAAGAAAACTGAATCCGGAGAAATAAGATGCGTGAGAGGGACCGGGTAACAGGCTCCAATAAATTATTAAGTACATAATTGTTATCAATAAAATTAAGGGAAGGAAAAAAATATAGACATTCATTTTCTCATCTAAATATTATAAATTATATTTCACTTTGGATCTTGTATCTCTTTACATATCACTTGCACACTGTGTTTCTATAAATTATTTACAATTTCCATAATTGAAAAATTCGCAGCCTACTAATAGTAATGACATACAAATTGTACTGTACCAACATGAACTTTATCATTTATATGTTTGTACAGAGATCAATTACAAACGTAAATCTTAGACTCCGAGTAAAAAGACGGAAGCCAGAAATAGGGAGAGGGTAAATGGGGAAGAAAAATAATTACATTTCACAATATCGTGCGACCTGAGAAAAAGATCTCGAGAAACTCGCCATCTCCCGCCGGCCTGAAGATTCCTATCGATCCTCCCTTGCCTCGAAGCGTATGGTATCGTCTTCGCGTCTCGTTAGCGCCAAATCCGTCGGGCCTTAGAACCGCGCGCGTCGTCTCGCGTATTTTAACGATGGCATTAAACGGTCAGAATGTACAGAGTGTACGCTGCGTTTTCGTATCCTCCGCGTTCGAACATCGAGGTTTAAGAAGCGAGAGGCGACATGCCGATGGTCCTGGGATCCTGCTGTCCAGGTTGCGCCGGCGGCACGGGTTGAGGTGGCCCGGCCTCTAAATTCTTCAACAACTGATTCAACCAATGTTTGGTCGATGCATCTTCTTGTAGACACGTCGCGAATGTATTATCTCTCAGCTGATCTGGCAGACATTGTCTCAATGCTAACAGAGCCCTGCGAATCGGTCAGACAAATTAAGAGATTCCATTTTGGGAATGAATTTATAGTCGCAAAGATTCTGACTCACCTCGGGTTGTCCGAGAGCCTCAGATAACACCTGACCACATGTTTGAGCAACCTGGCTGATGGATCCTTAGCCAAAGACAGCACCATCTTTCCAAGGATCATCGCGACGTGGCTGAATCGATCGTAAGTTTGACAGATGTAAGAGAGACCGCTGTCGTCGAGCAGAATCTTTTGCAAGATGAAGGTGGCTACCGTTTTGCTCAGCTCGGAGCCACTTTCCATGATACGTAAACAGAGCGGTATGATCTCTGTGGTGAGAAGGAACGTGATCACCTCTTGCTCGTCGGTTTTCACCAAAGCTCCTATCACTCCTAAACTCGTCAGTCGGAGATACTCGAACGGTCGTGTTTTGCTCACGGTGTGTAGAAACGGGTACAGGAACAGTGGCACGTGCGCCTGGATAAACAGATCATTGTAATCATGGACGTTTGCGAATGGTCGAATATGCTTACCTGAAGAAACGAAGATCTGGTCTCTGGATGACTGGCAACGCACTGCAAGAGAGCTAACGCGTTACACACGCGGTTGCTCTGGTAAGCGGTCAAAGTAGCCGGGTTAATGGCCGGGTAAATGTTTATTATCTCTTGAAGTAGCGACGCGATCGTGCCGAACGAGTGCCACAGCATCGGCGCGAGGTCTGGCACTACCTCTCGTTTCTTGCTCAATTCTAATAACGCGTTCTCTCTAGTTTCAGAGTTAGATAACTCGATTATCCAACTGTATACCTTCTCTCGATCCACCGTCGATTGCATCGCGGCTGGACTCTGTTGCGAGCTCATTTTCGTCATCGGGTCTTCTTCGAAAACTTATCGAATACCACTTTCTGTTATATCACGTATGTATTCGCCTTGTCGCGTTAACGGAGGCTAAAGTTTGTTACTTGTGACTGTGATCGATAACCCAGCTGATTCAAACTCAAGAATACAATTTTGTGTCAGGTTAAATGACTAGATTCGATGGAAGTCAACCTCGTATTCTCGTATCCCATAACCATTCTACGCTGCTTGTACCGCAAATGCACAGTGCACGTTGCACAGATGTCGCCCTATACAGCTTCTAATGCGTATTCTTAAAATTTAAAAGTTTAATTCTACCGAAAAATGTTTGAGACAAAAGTTGCAGAGTTGGATGTTAGTTATAAAAAAGATGATATACAGCTTTATTTCAACTTTGCTATTTTACTAGATATCAAAGTTGAGTTCAATTAAGTCGTCATGATAGCAAAAAATGTTTCGAATAAAAGTAGTATCTCTCGTGAATATCTAAAATTTTTATTTGGAAGTTTCTTGTAGCATCAGTAATTAAGAAGTTATTAGCAAGAAAAGTAATCTTCCATCTCCGGCTACATTATCCGACTGGTTTCTCCCGTCAATCAACAGGTTCTCCTCAACCATCAACAATTTTCTCGGAGTGAACAAGGAGAGGCTTCTAGAAGAGGCACGACGAAGTGATGTAAGAGTACATGCTACATTGTTAGCTACGGTACCCTGCTACATCTTATGCAATTTCTAAAAATCGCGTTAATAAAGATACAGCATAAACGAAGGCTGTTGTTACTTACTCTGTACACTGTCCACATCTAGTCCCTTTTCATATTCACTTATCACAAGTGAAAATAAGATAGAACAGAAATTTAAGAAGTCGTTGGTATCGCGATTATTATAATTCTCTCTAAGGAATAAGTACGGGTCATTCTAGGAGTAGTGGGAAGGTAGTCTAAGTAGACGGTAAAATACACGTTTAACAAAATCTTTATTTTACTCTTAAACAAGTTACAGATTACAAAGATCTGATATTCTGTACAATTTCACTTAAGACTAATTATAAAAGTATAACGAGGAAGAGGTGGGAGAGACCATCTATACGTACCTAAACATTCATTTCGTCGCGTTGGAATTTATCGCAGGAAGGAAGGACGATAGTCGTTGCATACCTACGCGAAAGTGAACGCACGGTTCGTCGAACCGACAGCAACAACCGAAGTAAGCGTCCGATTCATGAATCCGATTCAAGAAAAGCCATCAGCCTTCGGAATCGGATCAGGAAAACGCAACAGGTCAAGCCGTTAAGTAATAACGCGTAACCTGCTGGCGTGCGGATAAAAATCTCGAGCGAAATCCGAAGGAAACGCCGAAGACGTCGCGACAAGGCAACGCAGAAAGAAGCGGGTGAAAAGGGCATCTGGCAGCCACAACATAGCGCTCTCGCGATTCGCGATAACATCGAGTCCCGTCGGCTCGCGCCGCTTCACGGCCACTCCGCTCGCTAATTCGTCGATCGCGATCGAGCCGTGGCCGGAATCTAACATCTACGAGCGATCTCTCGTTCTTATTTTCGTCCTCGTTCGCCGTCGCGACAGGCGGATTCAGGGCAAGCCCGGGGACGGCCGTGCTTCTCTCCGTAGGGCCAAACGTTATCGTCGAACGTCCAATACTTTTTTCGTCTGCGACCGATAAGCGATGCCGCTGTACTAACCGTTTCATTATCGGTTGCAGCGATGTCGGGGGCCGAGTGACACCCACGGTACAGGGGCACGAAACGTTCGCGCGTGGAAGAGGAGAGAAACGTCGAGCCGATGCGTCGCGTGTTTTCCTGCACGCGGGATGGACCGCGTCGAGACGCGGCACGGTCGAAGGGTAGAAGAACGGGAAAACCGCGATATCTTTTCTCCGAAATTACGTTCAAAGATCCCGAGGATAAGTTGATGACTGTCCAACTTTGGCGGCTAACCGGGGTCATCGTCAATCACCGCCGAGCGACGGGTTATCGCTGGATCAGGGAAGGTGGGGAGATTTTTGTCCGTAGACGTCGACGTTCCGCGGTATTCACTGTCGTTGGAGCATCGAGAGCGAACGATCCTGACGACCGAAGTTGGCTCAAAGGGGATCGCGCGCGAGGGAGAGGAACAGGAGACGGTCTACCTGCAAGGATAAATAAGTATTATTAATAATAATTCGATGAAAATGGAGAAGAAGAAGAGCCTGACGCGGGTGCTTCGAAGAAGTTTCAGCGGTATGTCATCGCAGAAACGGAAGGTCTGCTGGCTCTACGGGCTCGCGGCTATCATAAGCGTCGCGATATTTTCATTGTTCTGGTGCACCAACGTTTTCCGCGACGCGATTCTGTCGAATTTGGTGATTAGAAACGGAACCGCGTCCTTTCTACTGTGGCAGCGACCGCCGGTCAGCCTCCACACGAAGATTTACATTTTCAATTACACGAACGTCGAGGAGTTTCAAAATGGGAACGCGACGAAGTTGAAGGTGGAGGAAGTCGGTCCGTACGTCTACCAGGAGACTCTGAGCCGTACGAATGTACAGGTGAACGATAACGGGACGGTGACGTATCAGGAGAAAAGAAACTTTAAATGGATCCGCGGGCAACCCGAGACCGATAGAATCGTCGTGCCGAACGTGCTGCTGATGTCCACGCTCGCCTATTCTCGTAATCTTATCTACCTGGTTCAGATCGGACTGACGGTGGTTTTGTCGAAGCTGCGTACCGAAACTTTTCTCGATCTGTCGGTCGGCGAGTACCTCTGGGGCTACGAGGATGAGCTGTTCAAAATGGCCAAGTCGATCGCCTCGTTGAAGCAACACATGCCTTTCGACAAGTTCGGGATCCTCGCGATCGTACGTTTTGTTTTTTCATCCGCCGTTTCGTCGGTCCACCGCGCTCTTATCTATCTCTTCTCTCCCGTAAGCGTTTATTAATCTTGACGCGATGCAACGTTTCAGAAAAACGGTCTGAACGAGGATCGCATCACCATGCACACAGGTGTCGATATGCGCAGCCTGGGATTGATCCAGAGTGTCAACGGGCTGGAGAACCATCATACCTGGGGTGACGAGAGCTGCGATCGAATCAATGGTACCGACGGTAGCATGTTCCCACCGCATTGGATCGAGGAGCCGAACGTCAACTCGACCGTCTACATATACGCGAAAGACGTATGCAGGAAGCTACCTTTCCGCTACGATGGTCGGAGCTTCGCCAGCGGCATACCCACCTTGAGGTAATCTCCCCCCGCCCTCTTGATCAGCTTCAAAATCTTAAACGATATTTAATGAGACCGTTGCGCAGGTACAAATTGCCAAGCGATATTTTCACCACGGACAAGAATTCGTGTTACTGCCCGAAAGAATCGTACGGCTCGTCGGACAGAACGTGTCCGCCGGCTGGAACGTTCAACGTTTCCGCTTGCAAGCAAGGCACACCGTTGCTGGTCTCTTTCCCGCATTTTTACACGGGAGACGAGTCGCTGTTTCAAAAGATCGACGGTCTCTCGCCTAGACGAGAAAGCCACGAAAGCTACATTGAGCTCCACCCGGTAAGTATATATATATATGTTTCTGTTTGATGCGGGGGACACTGCGCTATAGAATGACTTTTTTTAATACTTTCTTTGGGATGTTAGGAAATCTAGTGTGGTTTATAATACTGTAGATTAGAATCTATACGATTCGCGTGCTACTTACGCGTGTAACTTTTCAGCGGCTGGCGGTAACGGTGGATACCAGGCTGAGGTTACAGCTGAACCTAGAAGTGAGGAAAGCCATCGGCATGCCGTTCTCCGGGAACCTCGATGACGGCCTCATCCTTCCACTGATGTGGATAGACACCGCGATGGGCGACATGCCGGAACCGGTTCTGGAGATCCTTCAACGTAGCTACTACTTGGTGAACGCGGTGGAAGCAGGCTTCCAGTGGTGCAGCCTGGTCGGCGCGGTCCTCTCATTCGGCGCTCTCATCACGGCTTTGACGAGGGACAACGAGAAGTCGTCGACCAAGTCGTCGAAAACGGATCAACGAGCCGTGCCCGATCGATTTTGAATCGAAGCCAATCGCGATCTCATGGATGGACTTATATCCCGAGAGAACGCAGTGAATGCTCAGTGAATTCCACTTTGCGGACGCTTGTACGTAACACGAATAGTCCACGTGGCGGACTTTTACTATTACATGGTTCGATTAAACAGTGGAAAAATTCATTCTGGTTCGGTTCTGAACCGATGTGCATCACAGCGTTCGTGTAAATGTTTTCGCGATCGCGATCGCGATAGCGATCCAATTGCACGAATTACGTTTAGCGAATCATGATGCCTTTCTGCGCGCCGATAACCCAGGTCGCGTCGTACGACACCATCCGGCAAAACCGAGATAACCGGACTCACTTTCTTTTTTCTTACCTCTATCGCATGCGTTCTTCGACTTACGGCTACGTACGTCACACGGATTCAATTAACCAGTGGCTATCTGTTGTACATAATTTTATTGTCAGTTTCAACGATGTTGTTTGAAATTATCTGGAATGGACCCGATTTCAGAGTTATTTGGCTACTTTCTTTTCACTCCTCCTTCTCCTCCTCCTCCTTCTCCCAGTACTCTCGTTTCTTCCTGGAACGCTCGGATGTATAAAAAGAACTAAATTTATCTATATAAATCTAACCGTAGGCTAACGCGTGCTCCAATTAATGAGAATAAAAACGAAAGTATAAATGTATAACAATAAGATCTCGATCGCTGCCTATTAAAGTCTGTCAAAGTCCGCGACGGCTATCGTTAGCTCGCGTCTATCACACACGCGTGCAGCCATGGACGGAACGATTTTTGCTGGGGACGGCCACGAGAGACGAGAATGCCTACCTAATCGGTTAACCGCCACTGATCTCCACGACGTTTCGCGAAATGAGATTCCATTTGTCGCACCTACACCGTCACTATTGCTTTACCTTTCCTCCTCCGCCTTTCTCTCGCTCCTTCTCCCTCGTTACAGTTCGCAAGGTTTTACGAGTACGAACGTCGCGAACGAATCCGTTGAATCGTGTTCCGCGTAGAACCTCGTCGACGAGTCGGTCGGCAAACGGTACGCATCGTACAAAAGGCAGAGAGCCAATAAAAAATATGTGAAAGTCCTCGTAAACGGTGAATGTTACCGTTACGTGCGGAGCAATGTAATTGACCATCTCCTACCCCTCCCTCTGCCTCGATTTTGTTCGCGCGCGCTTTCTATTCCTAAGATTCGATCACGTGGAGAGCGACGGCGAGCAATCGACGATGACAAGAACGCGTCGTCCGTCGGTCTCTCGATTGTTCGCGAATTAAAAGACGGCCGGGACGAAGACAAGGCGTCGCGCGAGGATGAACGCGCGATCTCGCGCTCTCGAGGTCAAACGATTATATCGAGACAGTCGGTCCTATTTGGAGTTTTGAAAAGCCGGGTTCAACTGGCCGGTTTTACCCGCGGTCGCGTTCGGTGGCAGCGGGCTGCTCAGGTGAAGTTTCTCCTGTCGTTTAGCGGCGCGCGCCAGGCACAGTAGCGCCCCGATGAGAACGATCAACCCGAGGGCTCCCAGAGCTCCGGACACCGCCGCTCGAGCCACGGGCGGCATGTCCACAGCCATCTTCATCAGGCTTCGCATCTCAACCGGAAGCTCGTCGATTCCCTGTATGAATAACAAAAACGATATCGATCAGCGATCAATTTTCCTTGACCACGCATCGATGAACGTCGAATGCAACACACGCTAAAACGAATAATCGACGCGAATGGCCATTCCAACGAAGTGAATCACGCGCCACGCTCGCCTTCGCATACGTATTAGCATTCGCGTTGCCGGCGAATAAGTATCGTTCGGTTCTACTTACGTCCTCGAACCACATTATGGGGAAAACGATGTCCGGGAAGGAGGCGACTTGTTTTATGTCCCGAACCTGGCTCACCGCGAGATTTATCTGAATCCTCGCTTTGGCCCTCAACGCGGTACCCATCATCGGTTGAACGTCGATATAAAATTGATGCTTATCCTCGACCGGTGGGGATATGCCGTTCACCGCTTCCCGAAGCGTGGGATCCGCTGATAAAACGAGAGTCGGAATATATAAATACGTTCGAGAGTGTCATGGTAGGGTGGTGAGATTAAATCTTACCGAGGTAAAAGTGTGGAAAGCTGAGCAACACGGGCGAGTCGTATTGACAGAGAGACGCGTTGAAGGTTCCCTCGGGAGCGCAGGGCGGACCAGCCGGGCAGAAGCATTGTTGCGTCTCCAGCCGACTCGGAGAAGCGAAAGCGTCGCTCGCGGGCACGAACCTGAACCCGGGGACGCCCCCTGCGGTGCTCACCTCCTCCTGGGAAACGATTCGAACGTCGAAACTTTTCTTTCGCGTTGGCAACAAATTTCGAGATTACCTTAAAGACGAGAGGCAGAGCCCTGCAGAGATCCTTGTCGAACACTTTGAGCACCGTCTGCTTGGTGATACGCGGTGGGAAAATGCTACCGTCGCTGCCAGCCACGCTGTCGCATTCCGGGGCGGTCCAGTGACCCAGGCTGTCCTTCCCGTTCCACTTGTCCAAGATACCGTATTTACCGATGTCCCCTTGCCCCGTGAATATCGTGTACCAGTCCGGCGTCGTGCCGTTCTTCCCGTACAGCAGACCGAACTGATCGTACGGAAGCTTCTGCTCCTTCGGGACGACGTCCTTCGCCAGTTTGAGCAACGGGTCCTCGTAGCCCCAGAGCAGCTGCCCGATGGACACCTCGACGAACGGCTTTATCCGGAGTATGTCCATGATCGAGGCCATCGCTAGCCTGAGGAAACGCGCAGCGTGCTTCGATTGGCTGGTCGCCGAGAGCATCGGCACGTTCGGTACCACAACCAGATCATCGTCCGAACCAACGGACAGTTCCTGCAACCGTTTTTCGAACGTTTAACCCGGGCATCGATGCGACGAAACGCGCGAAACAATCCCCTCGCGTCTTACGCACGGTTTCTCCCTTCCCACAAAAGCGATATCGTTCTCGCGCTCCTATTTCGATTATTCCCGCGGACAAAGATATTGTTCCATCGTTCGCTGCTACCGACCTATATTGTTATCGTTCGCCGTCGCAACGGTAACAATACTGGGAACCGAGGTGGGTACGCGCGGCAGCGGCGACGTGTCCGTCCGCCGCCGCCGCTCTCCGTGTTTCGGAGAATCCGTGTCACGTTGCCCGACGTTTTCACAGCGCGCGTAGAGGGAAGCGAAGCATCGAGGGACAAGTTACCCGGTTGTCTCCTTCTCGTTGCCTTCGCTTCTAATTCACGGAAGCGCGTTGCTCCGCTATTACGATCTTACTCAACCCGCGTATCGTTACCAACCAAGTTACAGTTGCATCATAGCTGACTTGGTCTCCGTGCACCCCGTGCAACCTCTTACGAGACCAGAAACTACCTTCCTCCTCCTCGTCCTCCCCGCTGCCGAGCGAAATCTAGCCTCGTTTTCTCCGTTCCGCGGTTACTCTCCTCTCCTCTCCTGTCGTCTCGTTGTTTCCTTTTCCTCGACAGCCCCGCGCCGCCGCCGCCGTTCAGCCCGATTTGTATCGCGGCGTCGGCAAAATTTCTTACGTCGATCGAACGCGATTGTTTATGCCACTCGCAGGAAGTTGCGTGTCGTTCGAAATTACGAATACGCGGATGCAGTTGAGCTGGTTCTATTCAAGTTCTGAACCCAACCGAACGCGCATAATGAGAATTCGCAGAATCTCAGTTTAATACATCATCTTTTAACAAATCAGCTATTTCACGCATTGTATTCGAATGAGAAAAGTGCTACGTTAAAAAATCGTAAGTTGCCACGATTCGAGAATTTGCACGTTATTTAGCAGAATTATTTTCCAGCGATTAGAAAGTATCAGATTTGAACTCTAGATACGTGGCATTTTATTTGAACGCGCAGAGTTCAAGCGTACTAATTTTAATAGTAATTATCGCCAAGCATCAGCTTCGTCGTACCGATATATTCGTTGCTAGACGGCGGACGTTTATGCAACATAAAATACTTACGGTATCGGTTTAAAATACGTGTTTCAGACATACATTTACTTTTATGATCAAAACATTGAAATACTCGGCTTGTGATACTCTGCATTTTTCCGTGTATCGCAGCATTTATCGTTTTTGCACATTCTGCTTCATTATGCGCAAAATCTATTGGTTACGACCCGTGGAATAACATGCCACGGTTTTGCGATCTATCCTGCATTTTAATAGAACCACCTCAACCGTCCGGGCAAAGACTGTCCGGTCAAACTTTTTATGCGGATATTTAAATGATCTTACCGGCGAAAACTTGAATTGCTTCTTCACTTTGTAAGAGATCGTGTCGTTGTCGTTGAATTTCACCTCGACTTTTTCCCAATGCTGGGTGTAGACGTAAGGGCCCAGCTCCTGCAACTCCGGCTTCTCGCCGTCGTTCAAAAACTCGTCGGCGTTCGTCACGTTGTAAATGTAGACGCTCAACCTCGGTGAAACGGGTGGTACCTTCCACCAGTTGTACGTGCGTCCGCCGTCGCGCAACGCGATCTCACGATTCAGCAGCAGGTCGACCAGTTTCGGGAATACCGCGGCCAGAATCGCGGCGATGATGATCATCAACGCGCCGACGGCCACCGCTGCCCCTGAAAATTCATTACGATCCACGCGTTAATCAGGTTGCATCACACACCTGTTTTCAATGCCCGACGATCCGTTTGTCCCGCGCGAAACCCGAAACAGCCGCCTCGCGTTCCACGGTACTCGTGTACCTAAATAATCCTTGGAAAAACGACTCACGGGTCATCGTTCTTCAAGGATGCTACCTCTCGCCCGTAAGAACCCGATGTCTCTCCGACTCGTGAACGCGTGTCGGACGATCTACCGCTTTGAATTTAGTTACATAGTTCGGGATCTCGATAATTTACGGTTTCCGTTGATCGATTCGTGGCTCGGTTAAATTGTCAGTCACGTAAGCCGCCGCGAAACCAGCGTACGTGGCACGGAGCCGCGTCCTTCGAAACCGGCGTCGGTCCTACATTTTCACCTGCCGTACGTAGCTATCTAACGGCGGATAAATATAATTATGCTTGCGTACGTAAATGAGCGCTTCGGGGCAGGGGTTAAGGGTTCAGATTAATTGCCGAGATTCACGGGGACTCGTCGGTTCGCCCGAAAGAGAAACGCGGAGAGGTATACGTACGTGGCCGTTCCGCGGGGAATTGCCCGTTCGAAATGCGAGGCACGGACTACGGACGTCACGCGGCCGACCTTACAAAATCCTTGAGATCGGTGTGGTCGGATCCGCGACCTCGTCGCGAACGAACTTTCCAGAGAACGTCGTCGCGGGTCTTTTGCTTACCGTTCGATTTTTCGACGCGAAACGCCGATTTCGAAAACTGGTCGCGGCCCACCCATGAACCCGATCCGGCGAAGTCACAAGACCCGACGTCGTATATCCTGCGTCGTCAGCCAATGTGGAAATCCGATTGCGACCTTCCGAACGATTTCTGCGCGCGGAACGAAAGTCGCCGGGCAAAAAGTCGTCGGCTGCGGACGATCGAATATAATAAGATCGGGACAACGATGGATACAGAGAAAAGAAAAAAAAAAACTGGTCGCCCATGAATAATACCGCGGCGTCGGACCGGCGTATGCAGATTGATACGAGCGGGCAACGGTCAAGATGAACTGGAATTTCGGTTCCTGGAAGATTTTCGATTAGCCTGCGCGGGGATTCGTGTATATGTAAATAGGTACACGTGTAGCCGCGTGTATGCTTGCGCAACTGGTCTATCGATTTGGTGGCGAGTGGACATTGACGGGGAAAAATCGCGTTCCGATCGAACGAGCTACGAGAGAGAGGAAGGCCTTTAAGCGTCGTTTCTTTCGCGAACTGGACGAGGAGTCGATTTGACCTCCGGTGAACCGCGGCGATTTTCACCGAAAGACGACGGGCCCCCCGACGTCTTTGATAAATCATAACTCGCGAAGAAATTGCTCCTGCTCACTTGAGTAAGCGCTTGTGTAAGTGAAAGCGCAATCGCGGTGCGTGCACTAGCCGCGCGCATTTACGCAACCCGCAAAATCGAGACGAGAATGGAATTTCGTAGGTCGCGTTCCATCAGAGCGGTTCACCTTCGGCGTTCGCCGCGTTGCGCTTGTCCAACTCGCAGAAGGAGCAAACACACCTTTCAACGAACTGATCGACTCGCGCGCTCGCGCGTGCACCTCCCCAAGTGAATTCCCATGCAAATACCAAAATCGTCCTGTTTGTTTCGATTTCGGTCGAGGCTCGTTTCGTTCTAGGTCACTCTCGGTTAGACATGTGGGAATAGACCGACCGCCGCAAATGGGCGATTGAGGCCGGCCGATTGAAGGAAAGAAAATGAATGAAGGAGTTTCAGAGAATGAAACTCCATCGAAGTATATATCTTCTGTCCTTCGTGACAGACATGGGGGCAACCTTCTTTATCGCTACGTCTTCGTGTCAAGGACCGAATTATTAAATAAAATGAATTAATATTAAATTAATCGAAACAATCCACTGTTGCGAGCGACTACTACACGCTGGCACGATCGGTTGAGGGCTGCCCGTGTGCGTTTCACGGGGTCAACAATTACACCGTGGTTAAAATTGTCCTGACTGCGATCGATATCCGACTTGTAACGATCGCACGGACGAGATAAGAACAGAAAGAGAAAGAATGAGAGTAGAATGTCTATACATCGTCGTGTTGTCGCATCATAGGTAACCGCACGTTTCCTCTTTTTTTTTTCCTGCGTTCCAATCCATTCGTCCTCGGTGCGTGTCATATTATGAGACCCTGCTCCCGCCACCGGAGGTGTCGTTTTGCGGCGCGTCACGTATCGCGTCATATTGCATCGATCGATCGTCGATCAACAGTACCGAATACCTAAACGATAAATGCCATCGGTACCCGCTGAAGTCACCGGCGAAAAATGTATACCGAAATTTTTCGCCGACGAGTAATGAGAACGAACGAAGGGATCGGGCATCGATGCTGGAATCGACGAGTCGCACGGGAAGCGGGGATCCTCCTCGTAAACCCGCACGTTACAACGCGAGTATTACATCGACGGCATACGTATATCTACCTACGCACATTCGCCAGCAATTGCTCGGGATTATATAAGGTCGTACGCTTCCTGCTCTTACCCGGCGTGTTTCACGCCTAACGAACGAAACGAACCGAGCCGCGAGGCCGTCGGTTTTACGTTTACACGGCGTCGAACGGGTCCAATCTCCGCGGAGACCGAGATCTCCGCGCCTACCCCTCCGAGATAATCGCGACCAACTTTCGCCCGAAATCCTGCTCGCGTTACTTCGACGTCCGCCGAGCAGCACGCATAATCGTCCCAAGGATTCCGCGCGGCGGAAACTGTGTCGGGGGATTGCGTAAGAAGACGATCCACGCGAGCCATGAAACGATGATGACCCCGGAATCGAATCGCGGGTAAAGATGTTTGTCCTCACCACTCTCTTCCCGTGTTTCTCTCCCCGGAGTTCTTGTAACGATGGCAAAGTTCGTTTTCCGACGCGAGAATAATAGCCGCGGGCTAAGACGATTACAAGAGCGTTGCCGCGGTCCTTCGACCTTCTCCTAGCGATTCTCATCGTCCGACGTTCGACTTTGCTCCTCGCGCTGAGTCTCGCTCGGCCTTGTAATATCCTGAACACGAATAAATATTCACGGAAATTTCCAACAGGTTTTCCGCCGTTCTTTCTACCTCTCTCTCTCCCTCTTTCTCGCCGTTCATCCGCGTCCATCCTTGTACGCCGTGGAACAGTTGATTTTCACGTCCGTCCACCCGTATAATACTTGTTTCTCAGGCGAGTCTCTCTTTCGACTTCGCGCCTCGCGTTCCCTTCGTCCTCGTGGCCGCCGTTGATCGATCGCGATCTCGTCCGTCGAGACGAAAGGTGGACGAAAAGGAGAAAGTCTATTCTCCTTTCCAGGCGACAAGTGTGTCAGTGGCGGTGCGTCGTCAACGAACGAGCGATACTGGTTCGTTGCACGGTATAGACGTTTCGATCTACGCCGAGTACGCAAAGTAACGCGGTCAAACGACGAGGCTCGCCTTTCTCCAGGCGGATAACCGCGATCGTCGCACGGGCGCGTACCTCTTCGTCGCCTCCTCCGGTGATCGGCCTCGGTTTTCTCGATTTTCTCGGTTCCCTCGGCTTTCGATCGAGACACGCTCCTGAAACGAGCGCGTGCGCGCTCTCTCTCTCGCACGCTGGTAAACCCTGGATCGAACTGGAGAACCGCGAAACGATGCTCGCGAGTCTTGCGACGACCGAGTTACCGCCGAGTACGGCGAACGCGGGCAGAGGGAAAAGAGACACACCGGATCTCTCTTCCAGGCGATGAACGTCGCAGCGTTCGCACCGAGCTCAACCGAAACACTGAGCGAGCGAACGCTCTGCTGCTTCGACTCCAACTGACTCCGGCTACTACTACTACTAATACTACTGCTTTCTTCCCGTTCGAGTGTATCGTGAACGGCGAGCATGCGGTTCAGGTGAACAATTTATCATTACCCCACTCGCTTTTTTCCACTTCTCCGTTACGTCTCTTCCTTCTTTGTCTCTTCTCCGTTCACCTCTTCTTCTTCTTCTTCGTTCCATCCTGAGCCTCGCGCGCTGCCCCCCACCGCCTTACCACCCTCGTTTCCACCTGTCCCCCACCTGTTCCCGCTGTTACGATTCTCCATTCTGTCTTTCTTTATCATACCTTCCGCCGCCTCTCCGCTCTCCGCGCTCGTTCCACCTTCCACGCGGTCTGTCACCATTCCGATGATTCTATATTCTGTATTCCGCGCGCTATTATGCACTTTCTCGCTTTGCTTTCTCGTCTCCACGGTCGGTGATCATCGCTGCTACGTTACACGCGTATGTAAGCACGTTCCCTGTACTTACGATCAGCTTGAACACACGATCCCTTCCCATTTGTTACCCGCGTCAGGTCTGCATCGCGAAATCTATCTTTTTCCTCATCTCCAGCCGCGTACGTATATGCATGTTCACGCGACTTTGAACGGGCAACGGCCAAGGAGGAAAACGCGTGACGCGCGAGCTGGAAGAGGCGCGGAGCGCAAACGAGGAGATAATTATCGCCTTAGTATAATTGTCTAAAATAAAAACCGATCTGCCCTTGCTCGAGTCATCGCGGGATTACGGATAACTAGAGAGCCATGACCCTTTAATTGGATACCAATCTCTATAATCTTGCTAGAAATAGAGAGACATTTCCGACAACCCAGAACCGATCACGATAATATTGCTAATTGTTCCTCGAGTTTTTTGCATTTTTTTTTCTTTCCCTCGTGAGATATTACGCAATCAGCGTATCACGTCGTGGGAAGAGCCCGCTACGCGTTAGTACGCGTAACTTGCCTATTTTTTTCGATACGACGGGTGGTTTAAAGCACCGGCACCTGGGAAGTAACGAATACATTTTATTTCTTTAGTCTTAATCTATACAATCACGTGTATACCTTTTACGTTCCACACGTATGATCCACATTTACGTACAAAGCACACGGATCACGGACAGAGTGGAAAAAGGCAGGGAAAAAATTTCTATGCTATCGAAGATCGCAACAGCTAAATTATCTGTCGATCTCGCCGAAGACCACGTCGAGGGTACCGATGATGGCTACGATGTCCGCGAGGAAGCATCCGGGACCCATATGGCGCAGAGCTGCCAAGTGGGGAAAGCCCGGCGCCTTGATCTTGCACCTATACGGCCTGCTGCTACCGTCGCTCACCAGGTAAACGCCGAATTCACCCTTTGGCGCCTCGATCGTGGTATATGTCGCTCCAGGGGGCACCTGGAATCCTTGTGTGAAAAGCTTGAAATGGTGTATCAACGCTTCCATGCTAGTTTTCATCTCCTCTCGTCTCGGCGGCACGATTTTTGCGTCGTCGACCCGTACCTCGCCCTCTGGCATTTGATTGAGACACTGATGGATAATGCGTAACGATTGCCGCATCTCCTCCATGCGGCAGAGGTACCTAAGACAGAAACCGGTTAATTACAAAAAATTCGTTGTTTATCTATCCGGATTTGTATGTAAAATAAATTATTTGCATCGACTTGAACAGTGTTTCTATGCTTTACGCGGCGCATATTCAATTTTTTCATAAATCTGTAATATGATCCATGGTATCATTCGATATCTTACCGATCGTAGCAATCCCCATTCTTTCCGATCGGAACATCGAACTCGACCAGATCGTAGGCGTCGTACGGCGCTTTTTTCCTCAAGTCCCACTTGATGCCCGAACCCCTCAACATCACGCCGCTGAATCCCCAATCTATCGCTTGCTGCGCCGTTACGGTACCGATGTTCTTCGTACGCCCGGTCCAGACTCTGTTCGCCGACAGCATGTCCTCCACCTCGTCCAATCGCTCAGCGAATTTCGAAGCCCACTCGTATATATCGTCCATCAGACCCAATGGCAAATCCAAAGAAACGCCGCCGGGACGGACGTAGGCGGCGTGCATACGAGCGCCGCTGACACGTTCGTAAAACTCCATCATCTTCTCTCGCTCCTCGAATAGCCAGAAGAACGGTGTCATAGCGCCAATGTCCAAGGCGTGTGTTCCGATACCCATGAGGTGATTCAAGATTCTCGTTATCTCGGCGAACAGCGCTAAAAAGTACATTTATAATTAATAGGAATGCTCGCGTTGATCTCCACCTAATCCAAACTTACTTCGAATGTATTTCGCCCGCAGCGGCACATCGATATTGAGCAATTTCTCGATGGCCAACGAGAAGCACTGTTCGTTGCACATCATGGAGACGTAATCCAACCGGTCGAAATACGGCAATGCCTGCATGTAAGTTTTATATTCGATTAGTTTCTCTGTGCCTCGATGCAAGAGGCCGATGTGTGGGTCGGCACGAATCACGCACTCCGCGTTCATCTCTATGATCAGTCGCAGTACTCCGTGAGCAGCTGGATGCTGAGGGCCGAAATTGATCACTATGTTCCGTATATTATGTGTACTTTCTGCTGCATTGGTAATTAACGGCTCAGGTACATTTTGGGCCCTGCGAATCCACGCAGTTTCCGGTACAAGATATCGGCTGTCCTCCTTAGCCAAATAAAATTTCACGTATTCCATATCCGGATGCCATTTGTGCGCCCCACGCCGTTGGCTACGATAATAAAGATTATGCAAAAAAGTTTCTCATTGACTACAAGTTTATAGGTTAAACGCGAGGTTACATAACCAAAACCTCTCGAATTTTTTGGATCTTTGTGTAATTCAATTTGTCTCCGGTTTACCTGCTGTCCTGGTTCACCAACGGGCCGAGCTTGCTGCTGGCAGCGAACACTTTGTCGTTCCATAATCCGGCGAGCCCACGGCTAGATCGTAGAACGGGTGTTAAAGCCCTGACAGCCATCCTCACCTGCAAGTGCGTACAAGTGCTATTTTACTGCTTCCATTTCGTAATCACGAGTTTCTCTGCATTTCCTATATTCTTATCGTTATTACAATTGTTACAAACAATTACCCGTTAATTAACACTGTCTCTATACCAGGTCACGTCCAGCCAGCATTCTTTTTAGATCTCCCACTTTGCAGAGTGGAAGTGGAAGTCCCGATCGGAGCGGCGCAAATCGATTTGACATTACCCACGGACGAGATTTACCTCTCGCCCCGGTTGCAATTTATTTTTTACATCTAATTATTACCTTTATAAATATGTATAACGCGACTGGGAATTGTTCATTAACGATAATCGCGGTTTCCCCCTCTTTATTAATCTGTTTGCAAAGAAGTTTTTTATCGGATAAGATACTATAAAACCGTGTATAATTTGTAGTCCCAATTATAAAAGTACAAAATTGGCATGAGATATGATTAAGTCGAGCACGTACGCAGCTATTTACATATTCGCAATTTTGTCCGTGATGCAATGTGATTGCGAACGGTTTGACGCGGGACGCCGCGGCGTATCCAAACCGTACCGAGGCTGCTATTTCGAGGATAGAGAGGATAAGGTAGGACCAAGCTCGTTGAGAATGAATCTACGTCACGTCGACGATTGCCAACACTCAGCGTGTTGCAATTTTTGCATGACTTTCCCGCATCCATTCTGCTGAACCATTCCCTGCTACATCCAGCATCTCCCTGTCTCACGAGCCAAAACAAAGAATCACGTGGAAGAGAGTTACTCAGACTATTTGTAATAGAATCCTCTGTTTATTTCGCTTCATTGGACATGGTATGTAAAATCGCATGTAAAACGTATACGTACAGCTACGATACGACCAACGTACGTCCGTACCGGCGTAGCTGTGTGATCGTAGCCTCGACGATTAGCACCTCGCGTCGGATAGTCGTAACAAAAACGTGCACACGCTTATACGAGCGTGCGTCAGCGACGTTATACATCGACAGTCGTTGCATAGGGTTGTTCACAGATAGGACAGAGCGACGGAGTCGTCCGAAGTTCAACACGGCACGTGGAGCCGTACTCGCGAGATCAGTGGAAATCGTAAAGGAGGTAGCGATGCAGCGACTGAGGTAGTTGCAACGTGCGGACGACCTTGGGTAACTTGGTCCCGCAGAGCCTGCGGACGATCAGCCTGGCTTGGTGCGTCAGGGGCAGAGGAGTTCGCGCGGCTTCCATTACCAGCGCTTTCTGCGCGTCCGTTAAGCTGCTCGATCTTCGTATCATGCAAGGATCGAAGCTCTCCGCAGCTTCCAACAACGCCTTCAATAGCCGTGGTTTGTCCGCTGTGTTCTGAAGGGAGTTCAGTATACCGTGGGGATCGCGGAACTGCGTCTTGATCACCACCCGTGCGCCATACTTGAGCAGCAGGGCGACAACTTCCACGGAAGGGTTCTCGTTGGAAGCGACGTATTCCGCGAGGACGGGACGCAGCGCGATACCCTCGTCGCTGCGTATGACCATGTTCGGGTCCGCTCCTCGTTCCAGTAGCATCGACAGAATCTCCAGTCTGTTCGGGATATTGTCGGCGCAAGCTACGTGCAGGGGCGAGCCGATGATCGGCGAGGTAGCGTTCACGTCGGCGCCTGAAATTTGATTTACCGTTTAATCGCTGCGGACAGATGAGATCGGGCAGCCGGCCACGTGACTCACCCGATTCTAACAG